>CAKAOH010007002.1:137031-230313 GCA_916701665.1 Sebastiscus tertius
TCTATATATATATATATATATATATATATATAGGGTGAAATACTTTTCATCAGCTGTATCTTGTTTCTGTTTTCATCTTTCTTTTCATCTCACCATGTTTTATGTCTGTCTGGTAATTATTTGAAATTGATTAATTTGTTTATTTTTCTTCCTCTTATCCTCATGAGGAATTTCCCCGGTCATCATTAAAAATAACAAGTAATTAAGTGTTCTGCCCGGGTAAATAAAGACAGTAAATAAAAATAAACTTAGATCACCTGTGAAATCAAATTGTTATCTTTCACTGCACATACAGACTAACAGCAACACTTTTGATTATTTCACTGTTATTTTATTCATGATTTTATTATTTCTTATTTGCCATACGATGTCAAAGACAGCGTGACATTTATGCAGATATTCAATTTTCCCACTCTATGGCATTTCACACTGCACAAATTAGCCTGGCGGCTAGCAGCCTTTTCTATAGCTTTTCTACTCTTACTTGGTTTAAGTCAATGCATCTCCAGAACAGAACACCACGGTTGATTTAAGCCTGCATACACATTTTTGCAGCCTGACGGCATTTACACATCGGGTGGCGTGACAAATAAACGACACTAAAATGCAAAATTGGGCTTTTATTGTGCAAGGTAAAAATGGAAGGAGTGGATCTGGTCTGCGCTGTTTGTCCTGTTCCACAGACACAATTGATTAGAAAAGTTTAAAAACAGGATGGAAATGTAAAACTAAATCCAGTAATTTCACAACATGCGGGGTAGGATGTAATTTGCATTAGAAGGAAAAGACTTAAGTCTTTTGTTGTTAATTCAGCAGACTGCTAATACACAATATGCAACATGGCCAACCTTATAGAGAAGGGGTTTCACTATTCACAATGCGAAAGCTCAGAAAAATCAACCTTGTTCCCAAAAAAAGTCAAGTTTTTTACCGTGTAATATCCACTTTCCGTGTGAAAGTACTCATGACAAAAACAACAGTTCGAAAAAATATATTGACGTGTGAATTAATCTAAAAAACCCTGCCGCTGTGCAAAGGCCTTTACATTAATAAAACAGAGTCTGATATAATATTTCTATGAATAAAAGCCTTGTTTTGTATTTATGTTTTATCTGAAAACTTGCACTTTAAACAAGCCAAGCAATATTAGTTATCGTCACCCACTCCCACTGACTGCTGCATGCAATGTGACTTTTACCTATCTTTACTTCTATCACATGCATTGTGTGTCAACAATGTTGTTTCAGAACCATGGACATTGCTGTTTGTTGTGTGCAGAGGGTGTGTGTGTAGGTGCAGCCTTGTCTGTAGGACTGAGTGGACGATCAATAGACAGAACACGGTTTCTTAGTTTGGTTTCTTAGCCCTCTTGCCTTTTGTGGTTGTAAAAGAGAGAAGCTCTGTTTTTACCTGCCTTCCCCTGCTAATTTGACAGAAAATCGTTCATAAATTCAAAATATAGCGCTCTGATAGTGCTACGTTCTTATGTAAGAACCAATAAATGTATTATTTATATTATATTTTGAAACAGTAGCCTTAAGGCCACTGGCCTGGGTGACTAAAAAAGTGTTCTGTAACTTCTTGATACTCATACATCAGTAACTTACTAACTTAGTTCCGTAACAAACATACTTGTTTTGGGTATGTTGTGCATCAAAAATATGTAATAGAGAACTTGTGACCATCGCCGTTACTCTTTCCAACAATCACCAAGTGTGCTTTGGTCAAACTCAACTGTAATTTCACTGAGTTTAATGTGAAAAAACGCCAATACTACAGTTGTCTCCCACCCCCATTACCCGCTCTCTCTCTCTGTCTCTCTCTCTCTGAAGGAAAGAGGCAGGGTCTTGCGTCATCAACGCGTCATCAGTTACACGGCGCATGTGGTATACCCAGAGATCTTAATGTTCTGGCTGATCATGATCTGGATCGCCAACAAAATCTAATGGATTGTTCATGTTGCCACAACCCACCCCTTAAAAAAATGTATTCAAATTCATCACGGACTTTTGTAGTAATCCTGCTAACAGACAAACAAACAAACAAACACACCAACAAACCAATGCCGGTGAAAACAAAGGCCTTAGAAAGAGGTAATAAGCTGCAAAAGCAATTCTAAGATGCTGCACAAGTGTCATGTCGTGGTTTAAACACAATATTACACTGGTACTCAAAAGTCTTCTTGTCCATAGCTGGCTCTCAACCTTTGCCGATGCAAGCCGTAGCACCGGATCAATGAATCATCAAGATCCTGCTAATACTGCAACAGGATGCCAAGGAAGTTATGGATCATTTCCCACAGCCTCTGTGTGTTTTGCGCCTTCAGACAGGACAGTGAAATGTAGTGAAATCACCAGTGCCCCAGATGACTAGAGGAAGAGTTAAATCAGCACCTCGGAGAAGAAAATGGTTTAATTAGCATGGGCTTAGCATTATCAGGCACCTCTGTCTAAACCTATAAATGACATCTTTAATTTACAAATGGCAGATTTATGCAGGATTACAATCACCAATGTTCTTTGTAAGTTATTAAAACTCACCAGCTGTCTGAAGGTAATATCGCTCTGTGTGAACGAGCCTTTCACTTCTCTTAATAGCACTCATTTGGAACCCGTATCTCTCCCGAGAAGCACTACACACAAACAACCGTGACACGTGCTGCAGTTCTTTTGATAAACTTTTGCCCGCTGGAATGCCGAGGCCCGGTTCCCGCTCTCTTTCGGGATTTTTTTTTTTATAAAAGAATGATGAAAAGCCCACTTCACAGCTTATCCCGGCTACAAAAAAAGAAGACTTATCTTTTCAGCGAGATTCCAAATTGTGAAAGGCAGAACCTCGCTGGCAGATGTGCTTTGCTTTCATTAAGCTGACTCCTATTTGCTTGGGTTTATCTGCCAGCAGATATCCACGATGTGACAGAAATACATTTTACAACTGTAATGACAAGCAGACCAAATCCTGTGGCGGAGTAACATTCAGCAGTCCTTTGTAGATGGTGTGCAGACTGCAAAGTTGCATATTAGTCAGAGTGAGATAACACTGAGCCCCACTTTATTATGAAGTCAGAACAAACACCGTGCTGCTGTTAATGCTTACAGAAGGCATCGGGAATTTCGAAATCACGCTTTCCTCGGGGCGGCTGACCCATCAAGCTTTCAGTTGATCTGTTTGTACCTTTCTCTTGATGAGTATTCAAGATGAGAACGTGGCTCATCTTGCATCGGAGACCAGATGACACCCAAACTGTAACTAATGTCTCTAAGCTCACTGTGCTAGAAACTCATTCTGCTTGCCAAGCCGTACAAAATCAATGTCGGTGCAATCAGACAACCATGGATACGGCTGCGCTATACTGCTTTCTATTGCATGTTTGACTCATGCATGTTAATGGAAAATATATTTGTCTAGACCTTAAAGACCCAAGGGTCTATATCGTGATCAGCCAGTCAATCCACACATTCTATATGCTGGGATTTTGCTTTCACGGGAGACGTAAAGACTTTAGCATTATGGATTGTTATTTTTTTCTCTAAGTGTGTATGTGTGTCCTTCGTATATCTCGAGAACCGTTCATCCGAGCTACTTCACACTTGGCAGGTGTAATGCCGGGTATTCGCAGACGTGCAGTTTCAAAGTTGGTGCAATTTGGACACGCAACACGTTCAGTATTAACAAACTTTGAATAAACAAGCAATAGCAGTCTGTGCAGTAGCATGGGCGGGGCTTCAGGGCACTGCTGCTGACTGGGTCTGTACAGATACAGCTAGAAAGGATTCGTCTTGTGTAAATATGATATCACGTTCTCGTTGTAATCAGAGCGACTCGGGAAAAACAACTTGGAAGGGATCGGCTGCTCTGCATGGGGGAGACCTTGTAAACAGACAAAATCATGCAGATTCTCTAGAAAGTCCTTCAGCTCGCGACCCGCCTGTCACAGACAGACCCAGATTTGGCTTTCCGGCAGTAATACTTTCGGTGGGAGGTGGAGCGCTCGGCACCTGACGGAAGCAGCTCCTTCTTCGTCCAGGAGCAGAGCTTTGCCTCACTGCCATAGCCCCATTCAGCCCAGCCGCACAATAGTTTGTGGAATAATCACAACATTTTATGTATTTATTTGTGTACTTAGACAATTCATTTGGTGATTCATCTGTCATGGAACTTCCGTACTTAAGTTACAGCACTTCCAGTGTTATTTTAACCCAAACCACAGTATTTTGCTGACTAAGTAGTTTGTTGCCTATAAGCCTAACCAAGTTGATCTTTTCCTAAGCCTCACTAATTAGTTTTATTTTGAAAAGACTGGAGCGGAAATTGACACGCGCGTCACGTGTTGCAAAAAATACATTGGTGAAAGTCGCGCTGAGCGTCACAAAAAAAACGGAAATTCGTATCTATGTACAGAGATCAAATAGATTCAATTTTGTGACTTCACAAACTGCCCAGAGACTGTGTTGCCCCATTACAGGCTGCGGCTCATTGACTGCAGTTCACATTTGATGCTGGATGTACTAACATTAAATTTGAAACGGATAAAAAACCCCCCCAAAAAAACAGACACAATTACTGTGTAACAGATGTTTTTTATTCTTTCTTATCCCTGTAATCATCCTATGACCCCATGAGTGGTGCACATAACCCAGATTATCAGCATTGATGCAGTGTATTTTGGACCCTTCCATGGGTCAAGACTAGTTACTTTATATTTTGATATTTCTTCATGAACAAGACTTCTATGATTTATACTTTTCTATGTGGAGCACTGTCACCATTTATTGTAATTTGTTTTCAGCAAGTAACAACCTCAGCTTCTCTGGTCACTAAAGATCCAAGCTTACCTCTCTCGACATCATGTCCAATTCCAACCCCTCTTGCTGTCAGTATTGTGGACATGTTAAACCACACCTGCAGTGGCCTCCTCTTCCTTAGAGCAGCTTTGTGGTTGTGTAACAATTCACAGCACTGCCATGGCTGGAATGTAAAGTGGCAGGAATTACTTTAATGTGTGACGGTAGAATGGTGGATGGTTTATACTTTACACAACTTGGGCCACTGGCACTTGCATATCAGCACCTTATGAAGTTGTCATAAGGAACAAGGAGCAATGACATTGTTCCATAATAGTAACATTTGGGGCTGTAAAAGCAAAACAATGAGCTGAAAGACACTAAAATGTTCAACAGAGCTGAGGGGAACAGTAGAGTTGATCATTTTCTGTGGGTCCATCACTAATAACAGGATCAGACTACATAATATTTTTGACGGTTACGATGGTCACTATGTCAGATTACACGATTGAGAGTCATAAATATTTTTTATGACTTGGCCGCGACACATGACAGACTAAATGTTGGTCCCGTTCCGACAATACACACTCTCCCGGCACCGCCGTCTTAATATACGGGTTTACCAGGGCTCAAGCCCCCCGGGCCCAACCATGTAAAGGGGCCCACGACGCTCCGGGGGAAAACAATAAAAATATAATTTACAGGGAGAAGCAAAATCGGGCGTGCAACGGGATGCTCTATGCATGCATCATTCTGCATAATAAGTAGCCATGTGCTTCTGTTTACAGCTGTGTGCGTCTGTGCTCAGCCGGTCAAATTCACGGCCATGATGGAACACGTCGTGGAAAGCAAAAAAACAAATCAAACATGCTAGACTTACTGTCGGGACGTCGTGAGGCGTCCCAGATGCGGCGTCGGTTGCCATGTACTATGACACACCACACAAGATAAAATGATCGATTGTCGCACACGACACTCATTTATCGTTCCCGATCCGAGTCGACACCCTACGACGGCCGTGTCGGGCTATAATCGGGCTGATATCGTGTAGTCTGAACCAGACATACGAGTGACACAGTCATTTGAATATTGATTAGTGCAAGCTGCACAGTGTCGCTGTTGTTTTCACTGTTAGCGCTGTTAGCATCATTAGCTGAGAGCCGCTGGCTCAGCTGTCGCCATGTTGAGAGCCATACAGAGGCAATATATATGCTCCCAATCTCACATTTAGCACCTTTAAATATTTCAAAAATGACATGCAGATCAAATTTAAAGTATAGATAAATATAAAATAATACATTTAAATTTTGCACCCAATCATAATATTTGTTTCCATTGGAGACCCCTTGTGTTTTGCACTGTATTCATGCCATCAAGTTAGATCAGTGAGAAAACTACACCTATACATACACCCACCTAGGCATAACAGCAGATTAATTTTATTTATTTTTTAATCCCATTGTGCTTCTCTTCCTCATGGTTGACATATGAATACTGTATGTGTGTGCACATACACAAACAAATCCATATGCACACACTGACACACACCATATAACTGAGGCACTTTACATGTTAAGGGTGCAGTGTGTAGGATGTATTTGTTATTATTTGTTCTAGCGGTGAGGTTGTGCTTTGTATGTAGATATAAACGGCTCATTCTAAGGTAACAGAAACTCAATGACTGCTATTTTCAGATGATGATACACTAAAGAAAACATATTTATCAATATTATATTCTGTTAATAGATCCGCCTTCATTCTACACACTGGCCCTTTAAGAGAATATCAGGCCATCAGAACTATTCGCTCTGCCTCTTCTCTCTCTGATCTTCTCTTCAGACCTCCTGTCTCTTGATGGTTCACAAGTTCTCTCATGCCTGTCTGCTCTCCTTGTGACCTTTTCAAAGTTATACATACAAAATGAGATTCTTTCCCCTTCAGGAATGTACCATTTGAGAGCGATCCCATGACTTAGAAGACACTCTCCAGCGCTGCGAGGATTTTTCGAAATGCCCACTGAGACGTACTGTGAATGATTTCTTACCTTTTTTTTTCTTTTTCCCCCCTCGCCATTCTTCTGCCTCGCTGTTTTCTCATAGTCATTCCACACTTCGGCTCTAACTCTACATCTAATATTGGGCCAAGATTTCAATTTGTTGTTTGACCTTTTCTCAGCTACATTCTTTGGCAAAGTGCAAATAGCATTGTGCTCCCAGGACTTTAATTCTGGGCGCTGAAGAGAAAAGTCCATCTCAATTCTTCACTCTAATATATCCTATCAATGGTGTCATATGTTTTGATGCCTTGGAAATATCGCTGTTATTTACAGGTATTAGATACTCGCCTCCACGTCATTGCATTTTGAGCGATACAATGCATCTCCGCCGCCGCCTCGCCCCGGACCTGTTAATGGCATTCTGACTGTTTTACATGACCAATGGCATTTTCATTGTGCAAATGCAACTCGGATCATAAATAAGCTTGTTAATTTTTGCCCTGCTGTTTGTGATGACAAATCACCCGCCGTGTAAACATTGTCAACAGATGGCAAAATTACTCAAGCGAGGGGTGTGCCTGATACTTCTGGGAGGTTGTAATGGCGGGGCTGTGTCTGGCAATGGGATGCTAAGTGATGCAGGGCTCCATTCTTCTTAGCTCAGCCTCGGCAAACAGCTACATTCATCACGTCGACGCACCTCCCTCAGACAGATGTGCGCGGAGGAAAAAGACGAAACACATGCTACTATTACCTCAGACGGATCTCGCCAAAACAAAGCGCACAATGGATGTGCCACAGTCCCAGAGCTTGACAGGCCTCTGCAATAACAGTGCCCCCCCCCCCCACCCATGAGTACAATGTGAGTGAGAGGGAGTGTGCGCCTCCCGACTTTGCCTTATGTGCTCAGATTTATCAAATTCCATTCATTTCCTGTGAATAAACCGTTAGATACATAAAGTCATCATTTGCAATTACCCACTTTTGTTATGAAATGGCAGTTACACAACACAGTCCAAATTGTCGACAGGGTCATGGTTGTTTGCACCAATTTCTTCCCATCCACTCTGCACTCCCCTTCCTCCTCCGCCTGGTTGAAAGAAAGAGATAAAAAGAGACAAACGAGCTGATACTCAGACCTTGTGAATATGGCTTTCAACGTGAATGGGCTCATTGTAGTCGTAGAAGCAATTACACTGCCTTTCTCTCGCGCTCATGCCTCACCTTGTTTCCCCACCAGCTGAGCTGGGATGTTGTGGTAGCTGGAGGTTAAAGGTGAGAAGGGGAAGGCTGGGGCGGCTGAATGGCAACAGTGGAATGAGTAACACTGTTGCGTCGACGATGATGAAATTTGGAAATCCTCATGTGCGAATGCAGTGATGAGATCCCCAATAGGAGCACGGCTTTGGTCATTTCTAAATCAGTGCTCCAAGTGGGCCGGTACTCAGTAGTACATAGTACCGGCACTACTTGGTGTACCGTGACTTTATTCTTGCTCACCGGCACTTCTCTCAAGCTTGCCGGTACTCTTTTCTGCCCTCTCCATATCAGGTTCTCTGGGAGATTCATGAAGGCGCAGCGCCATCGTATTTCTGTCGCGCCTCATAAGCCGTATGAACATAAAAAACTGTGTGAAGAGCATCCGGACGAGGCGACGCAGGGGATGGGGGAGTGAGAACGAGGGTGCTGTAATTTATCAATACAATGTTCACGTCCTTTTTGTAAAATAATTAGTGAACTGTTCGTCATAACCTTTTTTTTTTTTTTATTTGTGAACAAATATAATTACTGAAACATTATTTAAAAGTTTTCTAAATCTACTCTTTTAGGGCAAACATTTCCAGAAAACTTAATTGTTCAGTCGAAGGCTGTGATATGTGTAAATAATAAAAATAATCATTTAATTAGTAATAATAATGATCCAAAATTATGTAAAACTGCATAATTTTAAGTCAAAATCCTTCAGCCAATAATCCAATGCCTCCAAGTATCTTTTATTGTTCAAGATACTTGAAGAAAGCACTTCAACTGGCAACGCTAGACACACCACCTTAACCCTAGAATGTTCCAGTTGGACTAATATTATAGGCCTACTATAGAAAAGGCATAGTCCAAGTATAATAGTTAGGGCTGTCAATCGATTAAAATATTTAATCGTGATTAATTGGAAATTATTTTTTTACAATTACATTTTTTATCTGTTCAAAATGTTCCTCAAAGGGAGATTTGTCAAGTATTTAAAGGCACTTTATGTAAAGTTCAGAACATCCTTGTTATTAATGACACCAGTGGCTGTTAAGTGAACAGCAACCTGTCGATTGTGTACGTGCTCGCATTCCGTAGGCGCGAGCGATCATCCTGTGCATTGGCTAAAATGCACAATAACGTGACATTACATTACAATCATATATCACCGTTACTATCTGTAATGTCCAATCTCCATGATACTAACCAGCTTGCCATTTGCAACGTTATGAAGCAAAACCGTCCCGAGTCCTTTACATAGAAATCAGTCCACAGGCTGTCAAAGGCAACAGAGAAAGTCGGAGGGGATCTCAGTTTCTGACTTGCATTACAATCTGTACACACATTGGCAATACAAATCAATTAATACATGTAAATTGTTACATATAGTACCTTTAATACTCTTATCAATGTGGGAGTGGGCAAATATGCTGCTTTTTGCAAATGTATATATATATATATACATATATATATATATCTTGAGGTCAGAGGTCAAGGGACCCCTTTGAAAATGGCCATGCCAGTTTTTCCCCCTCAAAATTTATCTATAATTTATATATATAATATATATAATTTATATAGAAATATATAATTTATTTATTAAGTTTGGTCCGTTATTTAACCTCCTTTGCGACAAGCTAGTATGACATGGTTGGTTGGATTCCTTAGGTTTTTCTAGTTTCATATGCCAGCATATTTACTCTAGTTATAAAACTGAGCCCGCTACAACCTCCAAAAGATTGATAGTGTTAATGTGTTAAAGGAATTAGTGGCGTTAAAATGAATTTGCATTATTATCACGTTGACTTTGACAGCCCTAATAATAATATTGCAATAAAATCACAGCTTATTATGACACAGTATAACATGCTTAAAGAAATAATAAAGAAATAGGAATAAGTTGCAAGAGGTTGCTGATACCGGGCGACACACACGGCAACATGTGAATAAGAGAGTACTGACACTGATTTCTTTCCACTTCAAGCATTTGTTGCATGTATCCATTATTTCTACTGTGTCAAAAGTACATAATTGCAGTAACCAAATGTAACCTTTTTTTTTTTTTTATCTCAACCCCTTGCCATCTTTTCACCAGCAAATCCCCAAACTATGTTCACATTTCTTCACCTCATTTCATTGGCATTTCATTTATTTTAACATGCTAAAATTCATCTAAATATTCTGACTTCTGGTTCAGTGGAAATGAGAAACACCCCACTGCACAGCAAGTCATCCAAATGAAATGACAAATACATTTGTCCATGCCTGCCTGAGCGACACATACAAGCAATTTCTGATGTGGGCGCCACAATGAGGGGGGATATACTTCATTCTCTGCTCAGGTAGACATTACTCCCCTATGTCTTTACATAGACAATAGTTGTTTAATGGTATATTAATGTTCAAAATCTCGTATATAGAACCTTTATGGTTAGAGAAGCATTGTAGTTTTCCTTAAAATGACTACTTTGTTAAGTTCAGGGGACCTTCATTGTCATGGTTACAATGATAAACATGTGGTTAATGTTATGGCATGATCATGGTTAAAAGTGTCGGTTGGAAACAGGAAACAAACCTCCCGTGTTAAAGTCTGATGTTTTGTTGACCCATTAATCCATCCCGACCTCGTCCCGATGTGGACTCTGTCGCTCTATAACAACGTCACCTGACTTCCTCCTTTGCTCCAGTCATAATTAATTACTACAGCTGCTAGAGGGCTTAGCCACTTGAGAGTAAACATATGTTGTTTTACTTCTTGGGGGGAAGTGCACCAGTGTAGCTCCTCAGCTGAAGACTGTGGTTAAAATCTCATTTTCATGGCTCGTTACATTATTGACTGTCCTAATACAAACGTACAAATTACATTTATAAATTTACACTGCAGCATATTTCATTTGTGTTCTTGCTTTTGCAATACCACATTGGCTTCTAGCAACTAAAGCATAATTAAAGTTTTTTTTTTATAGTTATGTTTAGGTACTCACAGCCAATGGCGTGAATATTAACAGTGCAACCGGTGCAGCTGTACATTGGCCCAGAAGCAGTAAGGGGCCCATGTAGAAAGTTTTTTTTTGGAGCTCTATTATTGTAGCTGGGCATGAACCATTTCACAGAGTCTTCTGGCTTATTGACACACTGTGTACCTGAGTATCTGTCTACCTTTGTGTTGATTTGTTAGTGTGGGCTGGCTAAAGCTATTTTGGATATTTGATGGATGGATAAAACAGGCTGTAGTTTGAGTCCAGGGCAGGCTAGATATAGACTAGATATATCTGGCACTTCGGCTGCTGTCCGTGGTGGTGTTGCCTAAACCTAATCGCAACCATTACCAAAGTCTTGTTGCCGAAACATAAAAGCAAAAGTTTCATGGCAACGGTGTGGCATTAAATGACACGCAAAAAACTTGTTTCGGAACGTTAATCCTGTGCGGTGAGATGACACGCAAAAAGCTTTAAATGTGTCATCATGACACACGGAATGTCCTTAAAATGGCATGCTATTTATACGCCTTCCCATGAGATCAGGTTGGTTTACCATTATCACATTAACATATACCCTACTGTAGCCTATGGAAATATGTGATTATGGTAGGCTACATTGGTTCAGACTGATTGCTACTATCCAAAGCTTTCTACCCACATGCAGCGCAGGTACTTTTTGCTGTCTATTTCATTTCTACTGATTAGGGCTTTCAATGTTAACATGATAATAACATTAGCGTTAACACAGATTATTTTTATCGCCACTAATTTGTTTAACGCAACTTGTGATTTTTAGGTTGTAGCGGGCTCCGTTTAAAGCTAGTGTGAAGGCATCATATGAAACTACAAAATCTAAAGAATCCATTGGTACCAAACATGTCGTACGAACTTGTCAGGAGGGAGGCTAAACAATGCTTCAAACGTACACTACATTTTGGCGAGGAAAAACTGTCATGGCCATTTTCAAAGGGGTCCCTTGACCTCTGAACTCAAGATGTGTGAATGAAAATGGGTTCTATGGGTACCGACGAGTCTCCCCTTTATAGACATGCCCACTTTATGATAATCACATGCAGTTTGAGGTTTTTACGATCTGAGCATTTTTTTGATTAATTTACTGTGGAATAATCATGCGATTAATCGCGATTAAATAGTTTAATGGATTGACAGCCCTAGTACCCATATAATCCCATCTGGTGATGAAGGTATAAGCAGCAAATATCCCTTACTACTCTTCATTGAGATCAATAATATTCACTGGACACATAAAGGTTTGGTTTTAATGCAGAAGAAGAAGAAGAAGCGTAGGCGATTTTATCATCTCAGCAGAAATGCTAAACAAAGCTTTGATTAGAAATGAAGTGAAGGAAGGAGGTGGAGCACCGACACACACACAGCCAGTGACTGAGCATCATATTAACAAACTATGCTAATCCTTTCAGCAACACAGCTGGAGTCCAAGTTAGAAGGAGAGCGAAAGCTTAGTTCTCAGGTTCAGGTTATTTTAAGACATAGGAGACTTCATTTCAAAGGAACTATAGAATGAGAGGGAAAAGGTTGGGTCCTGAGCAGGAAGATAATTAGCTAACAGTAATTATCCTTGTTGTTGTTAACGGCAGCGGAAGTGAGGTCTCTTGCTTTGCTTCCATCTTCTCGCAGATCTCTTCTCATCTTGTTCATGCGAACATTTGATTTTTCCGTCTCTTTCCGGTGGAGCCTTGCCACATTTCATTATTTCATCATTCTGTGGAAAGTGGTAAACACCACTGCATGAATGATGATCAAATATCTGCAAGAGGAGCTACTGCGTCCTCTCAGTCATTTGCACATCAGATTATTGGGAATCGTACACTCCGAGAGGAAAACAGTTAAAAAAAAACCCCCAAAGGGTAAATAAATCTCTTTAGAATGCTTTTTAGACACCGGGTATACTGAAGATCAGTAACAATCACACAAGTTCTTCCTATAATTTAGCTCATTCGTCTCTCTGATTCGTCTTCACAGGTAATGATAAAAAGGTCTAGATGAAGGATGTCAGAAGCAGAAAGCAATTTTGAAGTTAGCTCTCGAGAGAACTTCAAAATTCTAGTCTGAGCCTGCCAGAGCCACCTATCAAATCTGCGAGGATGACTGTGAATTGAAGCCATGACTGAGATGTCTGGCAGTCCCAGTTTGAATACGCAGCAGTAAATATGGACTGCGCTGACTGATGGAGCGGGTTATTCGCTGAAGAAAACAGGACAGCATATAGGAAAACAGAACATTATACAATCAGTATATGCGGCACTTTGTGGTCTAACGTTAGCTAAGTGGTGTTCATTTGTGGAGATTATCTTGCTTACATGTTTTATGTTTTACCTAAATTAGTGTTTTGTTTATAAATGACTTAAAAGAGCTGGTTTTAGAATAATAATTTTAAAGTCGCAGTAGGCAGTATATTTTTGGTATCATTGGGCAACAATTCCATAATAACCTTTCAGCATATTGTAACTCAAGTGTTCTAAGAGAAAACTAGACTTTTGCACCTCACCATGGCTCTGTTTTCAGGCTTTAGAAAATCTAGCCCATGGCAAGAAACTTTGACCAATCACAGTTCATTTCATTGAGAGAGCATTCCTATTGGCTGTGCTCCGGTCATGTGACCGGAACTTGGTGTTCCTTCACCAGATTTCACAATGGCAGCGGCGTCACAAACGTTCTCCTTTTACAGCTAAACACAGATCGATCAATGCCAGGCTATGCTAACATTGTAGCTACTCCACCAACACTCAACATAACATCATCTAGGCATAAATATGGCAGCAACCTAAACGGATCAAAAGTGTGCCGAAATAACTACATAATGATGCTGATTAGTAAAAGATCTGAATTCATGCTTTGTCAGGTCCGTCCGCAAGACGACAAGCAAACAACTTTTAAAATGCTTGTTTTCTGAATGGAGTTCGGATTGATCAGTGCACAGGCTATGCTAACATTGCAGCTGCCCCATTAACACTCCATCTAAGAATAAATACGGCAGCAACAACGTTGATAAACTTTCGCGAAGTATGTATATATTGTAACACACCACTGATATAATGAATACTTTTCATAGACGTGCTTTAATAAAAAACTGAAATACTTTTAACCTTGCACACTGAATGTCATGCTAATACCTTTTCACCTTGTAAAAAGTATAATATACTGACTAGTAAATGTTACCATTTATTATTACTGAATGTCATTTGCTTCATTATAAGTTGTCTTTCAATCAAACATTAAGATATAAGTGGAAAACTGTTTACAAAACATTATAGACATGACCACTGACTGATACCATATACGGTCCAGACATATACATAGTTGTGACCGAGTCTTGTTATTCAAAATTTGCTTCAATCTCGCCTATAGCTTTAAGGATTATTTGTCCTTTTTTATTTGCTTTCTGTGAAATGTTAGACTGGGCTACATGCAGTGTGTGTGTGTGTGTGCGCAGAAATGAACACACACGGTGGGTTGGCAGTAGCCATGTTGATTCTTTGAGGCCTCGATATCTCTGAAATGGGAACAAACACAGCAGCTCTTAGGCAGCCATGCCTTTTTCTGTTGAGATGATATTTTGTGGTCTTGTCTGTTTGAACACCTACTACATATTCTAAGAGGAAATACAAAAAAAAAAAAAAAAATCCACAGAGTCTCCCCGGCTCTGAGTGCTTTCTTCCTTTTTATAACCGGAGCAGAGTACAGGACGCTTCCCCAGCGGCGTGGCTGCCACCGCCCCCTGGGATCCCTGCACAAACGGATGGAGGCCTTGCTGAGGATTTTTTAATGTGGTCCTGAGTTTGTTCATGAACCCTCTTCTTTATTTCCTCTGAGACCTCAGCCATCTTCTTTTATATAACGAAATCTATTTGGTGTAGAGAAAGAAAACCAAACCAAACCATGCAGACAGAAAAAAAAATTAAATGAATATAAAAAAGCATAACATGCAGCACTACCTTTTGTTGATTAGAAATCAGCCCAATCCCTTTTTTTGTCTTTTTGTCTATAAACTACAGAAAACTGCTGAATTCTCCAACAACTGAAGAGAATATGAGCAGTTACAATATGTGTTGAATGTGTACCACATTTTGCACATAATAGTAGCGGCAAAGCATCCCTGACGTCGGTGCCTCAGGCGAGTGGTATGGGGAAACGACACCGGCTTGTTTTCAGCAGTTCTCATCCCGGTTTAAGTATGTAGGACAAAATGATAGAGAGGCACATGAAGAAGAGACAATAGCCTGTTGTCACACTCTGCCAGTGTAAACACATCTTTATTGGACGGATTACATTGTTTTTCCTCGGCGCGGGGAGGTGATCCGTTAGTCAGGAGGCGGCTGGAGTTGGAGCTGGTTTAGGAGCCGTATGATCATCACTTCTCGCTGTGGCCCCTTATATCCGAGTATCTGAATGTGACATTGCAAATAGCTTGTAGAGTGGAGGGAAAACAAATGACAATCTCGCACACAACAGTCTGTTTTTGAAATAATTACCTCACCAGAAGGCTGTTGGTGATTTTAGGAGATTTTTATTTTTTTCCACACCAAAACTGTGACTTCAAACTGTGCAGTCATTTGCTGTGCGTTGCTTTTCATCTCCGTTGAAGCTCTCTTTTAAGAGACCACAGGGTGGGCATGCAATTCATTTCGTTTTTCAAGTGGCAATGAAAATGCTTTCTAATAAACTCTGGAAGGCTTTGCGAGAAACACAACTCATGGGTGGTCAACACGTTCTCACTCCCAAGTCGTCAAATACCACTTCATGCTCAGTGCCTCTCGGCATCGGATGCCGACGAGCAGGGTACCCCACTTGGGTAACTCTTGGATGGACCAGCGACGGCGTGTCAATATACGCCCATGCAAAGTGTCCTTTCAGAATAAATTTCCGTTTTCACAGGAAGTTAGGTTTAGGCAACACAACCCACTGTTTGACCTTAACTTCACTGACTCATGTTACTTTTAGTTTCACACAGGATACGAACATCGGTCCTGAGTTCTCCTGCCCGTAGTGGACTCTCACACTCATTTATACTACATCGCTTGCCTCAAGTTAGTTGAAAGGCAGGTGTGTCTCATATGGTCGCTAAAGTGTGCCTCCGTGCATCGGTATCCGATGCTGAGGGGCACTGACCACTGTCACCAGCTCCCTGTGACCCCTAGTGCTGTGGTTAGAACCGGCTGAATTTGAGTCGCTATGGCCGTTAACTGAAGGTCTTGAACCTTTGCTAAATCTCGCAAAACTTTTCATGCCCCGGCCACACTGGATGCTTGAGCAGTGCATGATGGCTACTTCACTTAACTACTGCATCTTTCACGGCTTGTCCAGACCGCCAACGCGAGCAGCGCGTGGCGGCTGCGTTCCCTGTTTTTTTTATTTTTATTTTGGCGTCCATGTTAACAGGTTAGCGTAGCCACACAGCCCATGTGAGACACCCGTCTTTTCATTTGTCTCTCAGAATTCCTTCATTTGTTAACACAAGGCTTTTATTCTGAAATATTTGCAGGACAGTGTTTTAGAACATGCAGTGACTTGCACGGCTCCATGAATGAATAACGTACAGGGTTTTGATGGTGGATTATTACTATTATTTACAAATTACCAAATATTTGTTAACGTTTCTCTGTCTGAAATAAATATAACTGACATTTGTAATTAAATGAAATGGCCATGAAAGGCAAACTCTATGTGGAAAGAAAAGGGTGGCAGCAGCATTAGCAGCAGAAACGCAGCTGGTGTGAACACCCCACGTGCTCCTGACGTGTGTGGACAAAGCGTTAGGCATGTGGTGTCCACACCAACAGCATTGCTGCTGCAGCGCTGCTGCTGCTGCCAGCCCTTTCTTACTACATAGAGTTTGTCTTTCATAATGACCATTTCATTTCATTATAAATGTCATTTATGTATATTTTTGAAGCGTGCACTCATTTCTAATAATCCACATTAAAAGGCAGTAGTCTAGTAATTTACGGAGCCGTGCAACTCACAGATTTTCCACATCACTCCTGCAAATATTTCAGAATACAAAAAAAATAATAAGTATTATTATTATTTATTTTGAAACAGAAACAGGAAGTGTTGAGTGAAAAATATGAAAACATGAAAAACAGTATTATTTCATGTCTGACATATTCTACAGATATAAACTAATGTTGCTGGTATAATGTCAATACACCGTTGAAAGATTATTCTGACTTTGCTGTGCCATGCAGAAAATAATTGGTGCGACTGGGACAGAGCTGTCAGTGCTGCTGCTCCTGTGGATGCTGAGTCCATTTTTGTTTTTTAAATCTAGACTTCAGACCCATCTTTTTTAGCCAAGCTTTTTCATTAACTTACATTTGTGCTTGTTATCTGTAAGTAAAGGGTCCTTGGGTTATGTGAAAGCCGGGTAAGCCACTTAAAATTAATTCCTCTTAGTATTATTGTTTTTGAAAACAGGGCTACTTTTCTTAGCTAATGTGTTTAAAAGGATGGCAAAGAAACATAATTAGTATTCCCATTACAGTAGATAGAAAAACAAGGGTGTTGCTCTGCGTGTTCCGCGTTGATCGCTACAGTATTTACCGCTATGGAACTCCTGCACTCCTGATCTTATTTACTCCCTTGAATTGTTCTCCAGGTCTCTGACTGTATTCCTATTCTTTGCTCCGTGTTATCTACTGATGCTCTCGTTGCCATGAACCTGCTCTCGGCTGTGCATCCCGAGCGAGATTGACTGACCGTCGTTTGAACCAAAGCCAAGATCAGGAATTATTCATCCTCCAGCCGCCCCCCCCCCCATGCTCCCTCAGACCAGCACTGTGCTGCCTGACTGCTGCTGCTGGGACACACGAGGGCTAATCTTTTCGACACAAGTGTCCAGGCTGACCTGGATAAACAGTGCTGGTGATGGCCAGTGACAACGTTTCCAACCATGGCAGTGACATTTCTACCACATTCTATATTCGCAGAAATGACATTTTCCACCAGTGGTGATGATGTTTCCACACATGACAGGGCTGTATTTACCCATAGGTGACGTTTCTTCCCAGCAGTGATAACATTTCTACTCATCTTTTTATTGTACTTTTTCTGTGTTTGGACACTGGCTGCTTATATATATATATATATATATATATATATATATATTTATTTATTTTTTTCTGAGCAGGTGTAATAAAGTATCTACTAAGGCTCTTCCAGCCAAACGTTCTCCATGAGGTTGAGCTTGATAAGTTAAATAAGATCAATTTCTTGCAGAGCCTTCGCGCTTCATATGTGATGCAAAATATGCAATGGCATACTATTGCTGTCCTTGCGCTCCTGCAAAAACTGAATTCCCCCCTCTGGTCTCCTCTATTCTTATGACCTTCATGTGTCTGTGTGGGTTTTCTCCGTCAGTATAAAGACATGCTGCTCAGGTGTATTGGAAACTGCCCGTAGGCGTATATGTGAGGGTGAATGCTTGTCTGTCTAAATGTGTTAGCCCAGCGGTGGACCGCTGACCTGTCCAGGGTCAGCCACGGGGATAAGAAGGTGTAGATGGATGGATTACCCATCTGTGACGCCGCCATGAATGATTTATAAACCACTAATGATAAAGTCATTAGCGATTATCTGCCTGCCTTTTTTTGTAAAACACTACCCTGTTCTTCTAATTTTTACACCAAATGTTCATGTCGTGATTTCAGTGTATCAGGCTCAGCTCATGTCTCAAAGCCTCGGTAATCCATGGCATCACTGTCTTGAAGGACGGATTGGAGAGAAAATTAGTTTTATTGTGTTTATGGGTGAACTGTGCCTTTAATGATAATTACAGCAAATGTTAAGGATTTAAGGATTAAGCACCATATATCAAACAGTGATACATGTGCTGCACAGACTCAGCTTCTCTGCTACGCGCTGCATTCCTTCAGCACATTTCTCTGCTGCAATCGTAAAGCAAATACTGGAATCACAGTGCTTTTTTTATGGAGGACAGAACCTGCCAAAATATTAATAAAAATAATTGAATAAATAAATAAATGCCAATAAATAACCAAATGTGTTATTAAATGTAGCAAATATTATTAAAAAATAAATGTAGCTATTAATTAATTCATAAAATGTGACATTAATTCTTTTTAATTTGCTTATTTAATTATTTATCTTTGTATTATTGACCCCATGATGACACACGTTGAGTGACAGCCCCCCTCATCTGCATAGTGAGGCAGAAATGCTTTAAAAAATGTCTAAAGAAAAAAATACAGAAATAGATAAGGTTGGGGGAAAAAATAAGGGGTGAAATGCAAAGGCAGAATCATGCATAAATAAATAAATATATTTTTTTATTTTGTAGGTTCCGTCCACCATATGTTTCAGCTACTGAAAGCATTTTTTTTCCCTCTCTGAGGACAAAATCATGTTAGCTGTCTGTGGAGCCTGTCACCTTCCTGACCTACTGTCATCTTACGTTAATCTACACGTCAGCACGTACACACGTATACACACATAAACACACACACACCCACGCATCACTTGGTTCTCACCCTATGGCAGAAATGTGTTAACTGGCCTGCACTCACTGTTCTTGTCGTCCTCTTGTTGTTCTGTTAATGTATTGTCTTTTGTCTTGCAATAAAAAAAAAACCTGCATGTCAGCCTGTTAAACATATGAATCATATGAACGCTCGTGTTCTGACTGCACTTGACAGTCCCATGTAGTTTATGTGTTCACTGTACGTGACTTAAATATATATGAATATATATTTTTAAAATAAAAATCCACCATGTATGATTATGGAAAAAAAAAAGAAACTCTCTTGACTGTAACTGCCCAATATATTTCAGTTTAAAGCGGCAACGAATTTAATCCACATCACAATCTGCTCGTTCTTCTGGAGGATGACATTTGCGCAGGTAGCACGTCGGAGGGGAGCGGCAGAGAGGCTAACGCCAAATGTAATGAGTCTGTCCCAGACATGGCTCTGAGGATGGCCTCAAGTTTACAATATTTTGTCTTAATTAAAATGTTAATTAGACCATCCCCATGGCCATGCCGGAGTCAAAGGGCTCTTTTTTTTCAGGTCACTCCATCTAACCTCCCTTGGACACTACAAATGTCATGAAGTAGGCAGTTGAACAGAAACAGGATATGTGCCATCCCTCCACATAATATGATGGAGGGGTGGAGCTATGTTTTCATGAAAAGAAATGTACATTTTGTTCGTTGTATTGTAAAACTGCTGCACCCAAAGCTTTATTGAACAGCCTGTGGTAGGTCATGGTTGCACCAGAAGAGGGTCTCTGAGAATATAACTGAGAATTACAAATGCATAGAGCAATGTCCTGACCGCGTGTCCTCGGAATCATGTTCATACAGTATGCAACAAAAATGAATAAGCATGTAGTATCATTGCAGGAAGTGGAGTGACATTCATAGCACAGGGCCATGTCAGGGTGTGTGACATTGACTACACGTCATGAATAAAGGACTTTTCAGACTTGACAACATAAACATTCTAAATGGGCCACTTTGTATTAACCTATTGCAATGTTCATTAATGCAGTAGCTGACTGGAAGTAAACTTGGACCAAAGCTGTTGCCCTAGCAACAGAAGTTTCCAGAACAGATGTGCTCGCCATCCAATCACAGAAAAAATTAAATTCTTGCAGAAATCTCCAAATGTCAAAAGTTTTTGATACCAAATCACAGCATGGCTTTTACTATGGTGTTTCTCAAGGTCTTGGTGTCTTAATGTGGAATTTTTGGAGGGATTATTGATCAATTTTATCAATTCTCATGTGGTAAAAAAAATTGTTAAATTTAGCACCAAATCTGTGTAACAAATGGTTTCAATCCAAAGATTCACATCACATACTTCTATCATAATGTTCTAAACCCCTTATACACTTTCACAGTTTATTTTAATTAATTAAAACCTGTTTTATTGTTCAAAAGGGCATCAGACTGTTGATTTAAGACAGAATTGAAAAATTGTGATCCTATCCTTTAAGACCTTTTACAGATGCGCTCGTCATTTCTAAAACTAAATGGTTGTGAAAAGAGGACACTCTACCATCACAATTTAACATATTTTATACTGTTTATAGTTGAATTGGTTAGTGAATACATAAGAAGAAAAAAAAAAAAACAGCCAAACATGGTGTGTTTAATTACGACACACGCGGGAAACTGAATAGATGTCAAATAATCATAAAAAAAAAAACATTCAAAAACTCAAATCACGCTGGAATTATCCTCAATTATGTTCCCATGGTATCAAACCTTCTGTTTTGCTAAATTGCCAGCCTGCCTCATGTCCCTGGCAATATCAACACGCTACATCAACACAGTCAATCACAGTTAGACACACACCCACTCACACAGATATGAATGCAAATACTCCTTAATCTGCTGGATGTGATGAAACAGTTACTTTTATCATTGAAACCGCTCCGTCGCAGTCATGTGTTCGGAGTGCTAATACGTGTCGCAGATGATGTTACGTGCAGTATTTCAACGTCAGAGCTAATGGCTTCGTAATACACACTGCGGCTCAGCCCTCTTGCACAGCTACAGAAACATATTACCGTCCTTTTCAGCCGAAGCCATTCAGCACCGTTCTCCATCCTGCCACATGACATCTATTACAATACTAGTCAATGAGATTCACAGAATGGCAATGGAAGGTTCTCCCAATGTCAGCTCTCCTGTCTTTGAAATGAAGTCAACGATTAAAAGGAGTAAAGACAGGGGAGCAATAGGCCGCATTCGAGGTGATAGACAGCCGAAGAGAGAGGAGTTCTTCAAGTGGCCATTTGCTGCGTGGCCACAAAATGACGGCCCCAATTATTTCTTCGCAGCGTGTGCGAGAGTGTGTGTATGTGTGTGTGTGCGCAGAGGCAGTTGAGGAGAAAAATGAGCCCTACTCGCACTGTTGTAATGAAGTATTACAAACAAAGTAAGAGATCTTGAATGGCTCTCACATGCATTACCAGATCCATCTGCAACGGCTGCTTCACATCTGTGATCACTTTATAATAATGACACAGCCCTCATTTCCACTTGAAAATCTTCCACTTTTTTGTCTTTTTTCGAATCCACTCTATTCACAGCAGAGTCATCTTGCAAATGCTTAAAGAGGCAGGATTGTAGTTTGGAAATGTGAAGTCATCAGTATGCTTCAAATGAAGCGTGTGGTGTTTTTTTCCAACTGTTTCTTAAAGAACAACTTTGGTATTTTACAACCCTATTTCCCCATGTTTTTGTGTCTAACTGACTAATGGGGACAACACTCTCTGAAATTGGTCCCGGATGGTGGGTGGGAAGACGAGGGTGCTGTAATTCATCAATACAATATTCACGTCCTTTTTGTAAAAAAAATAAAAAATAATGAACTGGTCGTCATTACTTTTTTTTTGTCGTTGTTGTGAACAAATATCATGAATGAAACATTATTTAAACAGTTTCTGAATCTGCTCTTTTAGGGCAGACATTTCCAAGATAATTAAATGATCAGACGAAGGCTGTGATGTGTGTAAATAATAATAACATAATGATTCAACTATAGTAGATTTTGTCTTTAAACTTTTTTGGAGTTATCTATAGTAATAGCCTAATAATAATGGTCCAACATGATGTGGAATTGCATAGTTTTAAGTCAAAAACCTTCAAATGTCCTTGTAGGACAACCCCCAAACCCAATATCTCCTAGTATATTTTATTCACTATAGAAATTGAGATTATGTCTCTTTATCCTGCTGCATAATATGTAGGAGCATACTGACTGGGACACTGCTCCTAAAACCTGAATGATACCCTACTATAGGCTACAAATAACACAATAACTATTAATGCTAAACACACCACCGTAACCCTGTCATGTTCCAGTTGGAATATTCTTGGAGTATTATAGGCCTACTATAGAAGAGACATAGCCCAAGTATAGTAATAATGAACTACAATGGCACTCGAAGAGCGCAAACCCCCGCAAAGCTGCCTGAGTATGATTGCCCCCCCCTCTCCGTTCAGCTTGCACCATCATCCACGGGCATTATTGTTTATGTTGAGATCAGCTGTATGTAGCGGAGCATCGTAAAACACTTCATTCAAACTGGACAGAAACAAAGTAAAATTCACTTAAACCGTCATCGTTACTCTTTCCAACAATCACCAAGTATTCTTTGGTCAAACTCAACTGTAAGTTCATCAAGTTTAATATGAAAAAAACGCCAAATCTACAGATGTCCCCACCCCCCACTCTCTCTCTGACTCTCTTTCTGAAGGAAATGAGGTCATGCCTCATCAACGCGTTGGAATCCTTAAAAAAAATTCTGAATCCGGATCGCCACCAAAATCGAATGGATTGTTCATTGTGCCACACCCCACCCCTCCAAAAAATGTCCTTCAAATCCATCGCTGATTTTTGGAGTAATCCTGCAAACGGACAAACAAACAAACCAACAAACCAACAAACCAACAACGGTGAAAACATAACCTCCTTCCTAGGCCTTCGGCCTTGGCGGAGGTAATACATGAATGAATAAGAGCAAGACATTGCTGATACCGCTGATACACATGCCAACATGTGAGTAAGAGAGTACTGGCACTTATTTTTTTCTTCAAGCACTGGCAATCGGGACAAACTGGCACCGTCATCTACGTCCACTAACAGTGCTTGTTTTTGCCATGACAGGCTCTGATTGTTTTTATAAGTGTCTGACATTATGGAAAGAGTTTTGCTCAGGGAGGAGTATCGTTGTGAAATCTGGCGAAGTGACGTGTTGCCAGAAGATGGAGGTGGAATACATCCATCCATGGTGGAAATGCAGAGTTTACAGAGTCTATAGATATTCAGATTTCACAACCAGACTTCCAGAAAATACCGAAGTTACCCTTGAAGGCAAAAGTGTTTCTACCTGTTCTGACTGGCCGGGGTAAAAAGCCTGCCATTATATTCTCATTCTTTTTGCATCCTTTGTAGCCTTTCCAAGATTCCTGGGTCTGATTTACTATAAGAAATCAGCACTGTGGGAGTACTTAGCTCCTGATTTACCAGGCATCACACAGTCAAGCTCCTGGACTGCAACGTCTGTGAGTGGGCAGGTAGAGGTGGAGATGGAGACGGTACAGCTGATGTTTCACTTGAACACTGGTGCACATGCATTAAGATGCATTAAATACTGTAAATGCCTTATCAAAAGACAGAACAGTCGCAGCCTGTGGTGACTTTGCAATGCAACCGTCAAGTTCAAATGCAAGTGTTATAGCTACAGCTCTCCACATCCTGTCTGTCTGATACAAAAGGAAATAGCTTTATTCATGAGTATTGCTCCATTTTTCTTTCTATGTGATACTGATATGGCGCAGACTTTTCCCACCACAACTTTCCTGTGGTTCCTGTAAATCCCGTCTGTGCGCCAGAATTATCTGACCTTCACAAATGTCCCCATGTATTAGTTGCAATGTCCTCCCTTAAATGCTCTATGCAATGATGAGAGAGGTGCACCCTGCAATTGCAGCCTGGAGTGAGATAAAGATGCCAAAATGCATCAAACCAGGTGTGTCTTTGTAGTCTTGATGCAATGGATCGTACAAATGAGCGATTTAGGGTGGAGTTTACTAAATGATGAGCCGCCTGTGTAATCTACTGTATATTAGCTAGTGATATTGTGAAGTATTTACCTACAGACAACCAACCCAACTCGTCAAATACCGATATTTGATCAGTGCCCCCTCAGAAACCAATGCACGCAGGCACTCTTTAGCAACAGTATGTTATACCCACCCGCGGTGTTATTCCACCGTCGGAGCAAGAGACATAGTATTAATAGCGTGAGAGTCCATTTAGGGTGGGAGGGTTGGTGGATGGGTCAAACAAACACAAGACTTTCAACCAGAAGACTGCTGCTCTTGTTCCAGTGTGAAACTAAAAGTAATGTTGACTTATTTTGTCACGTTAGTCTTTAGTCACGTGACTCGTTGGTATCGCCAGCCCCGTGACTCATGTGAGTCGCTAGTCAGTGAAGATAACTTCTACCACGACCATTTCCTAACTCTAACTAAGTGGTTGTGTTGCCTAAACCTAACTTCCTGTGGAAACGGAAGTTTATTTTGAAAGGACACTGTGCATGTGACCAGTGATGCCAACGGGCACTGACCAAGCAGCGGAATTTGATGAGTCGGGAGTGAGTGTGTGTTGCGACAGAAGGAAAGAGCCCACATCTTCAATTAGGCTCATTACTTTTTAAACTGTCTTATTAAAGATATGCATTTCAGGTGACCGGAGGTGCCAACATTTTTTTAGGATTATTATTATTATTATTCCTATTATATATTTTTTTATTTAAGTATGGAAGTTATAACAGATCTATTATAAATTTGGGTCAACCAACTATTGGTAACCTGTGACCTTAAATGCTGACTTCATTTATCGATCTTGCATTATCATTCCGGCATGCAAGATTGTTTTTGTCCTTTTTTTTTTACAGAATAAGAAACAGATTTGATTTTTGTTTTTTAGTAATAACTTGTTTGCTTGCAAGGCTGCAAAATCCAATCATAAAAAAATGGCTTTTTTATTTCACATTTAGCAAGTTTCACTTCTAATAAGAATAACAACACAGTCAAATACCTGCCTTGATAGACAGACAACAGCACCAACTCAGGTGTAACCGTTCCAATTTTTTATTTGTTGTCGTCTTCAACTAATTAAAATTATTGTATCTGTGCTAAATGCAGCTTTGAGTTACGGAACCATAAAACCTCTTTTCACACTCTTCTAATGTTTCTTCAGTAAAAAGGCTTCTTTTCATTCTCTTATCTGTTATTTCCCCCTTCATCATGCGTCTTGGCTCACAGTCAGGTGCAGGAGCGGAATCTGTGATAAATTACTTTTAGCCCTGGGCAGAAGTTTAATTTCTATTTTAGGCTATATCTGTTTTGGCTGTTTATCATAATAGAAGCTCACCTGTATAAAAAAAAAAAATAGCCTGCAGACTATATTTAGAATATTATCTGTTCTCGTTGTTCAGTCATGTCTAGCCCTTTAGCAATAACCACGTTTGATTTTCTCTGTCATTTATATAGTCAGATGTGAACCAATTCATCACAGTGTGTGTGGGGCTGTAGCAGCTGTGATGTAGTCTATAATTGCCACTTTTTTTTGAAAATGGTCATTAAATGTTTTCTGCACATCAGGGCATCATGCTTTTGATTGGAAATTATAGATTTACAAGCTAGAGAAATAAATGTGGACCAAAATAACTGCAAGGGAGATTACCTATAACATGTAATTCTTCAAATATATAACCCATCTTTTATAGTTCCATATATTTCTAAGTGAGCAATAATTTCTTTGTTTGTTTTTTTTCTTTTTCGACAACAAATCTATTAGGCCCTATCATCTAAAAGCAAAAGTCAATAACAATTTAATGTGCTCAAATTGGAAGTATGGAGGTATGCTGATGAATGGCTGGCGTCTGGACTGACACATCATAGATTAAACGTGCTGAATTTGATATCCGGAGCATTAATATAGCAGCAAACAACTATTGACTCTGTAAGGATATGGAGGATTAATGTCTACCTGAGCAGAGAATGAAGTCTGTCTCTCCCTCTGTGTGTTGCAATCAGAGCTTCTCTTTTGTTTTTGATGTACAACAAATATGTTTCTAATGAGAGACCGCGGAAATCCACGTTAGGAGAAAGGTCGAGTTGTTAGATGGGTCAAACAAACACAAAGTCAACATTCACTTAATTTAATTTACGTCCGTAGCATAATAACCAGGGCTGTCAATCAATTAAAATATTCATTCATGATTAATGGCATGATTTTCCATAGTTAATTTAATTTTCGCAAATTAATCACAGATTTTTTCTATTAAAAATATACCTTAAAGGGAGATTTGTCAAGTATTTAATACTTATACTTATAAACATGGGCGTGGGCAAATATGTTGCTTTAGGGAAGTGTATGTATATACAGATATGTATTATTGGAAATCAATGAACAACACAGAACAATGACAAATATTGTCCAGAAACCCTCGCAGGTACTGCATTTAGCATAGCAAATATGCAGCCCAACAGGCAACAACAGCTGTCAGTGTGTCAGTGTGCTGACTTGACTGTGACTTGCCCCAAACTGCATGTGATTATCATAAAATGTGCATGTCTGTAAGGGGGAGACTCGTGGGTACCCATAGAACCCATTTTCATTCACATATCTTGTGGTCAGATGGCAATGACAGTTTTTCCTCGCCAAAATTTAGTGTAAGTTTTGAGCGTTATTTTGCCTCCTTCCCGACAGGCTAGTATGACATGGTTGGTACCAATGGATTCCTTAGGTTTTATAGTTTCATATTATGCTTCAAAATTTAGCCTGCTGTGACCCGAAAATTGCAAGTTGTGTTAATGCACTACAGAAATTAGCAAACAAATTTGCATTAATGCGTGATTATCACGTTGATTTTGACAGCCGTAATAATAACATTACAAACATAGTCATTTTGAGCCAAACCATGATGTTTTTTTTTTTTTTTACTAAACCAAACCATGTAGGTTTGTTGTATTTTTTTCTTTAATTTTGTTTCAATTTACGACGTTAAGCACGTCTTTAAAACTGTTTAAAACTGCTACCGTAATCTGGGAGAAAATACGTTCAGTCGCCGCCATGTTGAGAGCCGTGTGGAGGCAATCCTGGCAAGTCATGGTTTAATTTTTTTTTTAATTGTCTAATGATATGTGTGTTCATGTGAATCTCTAGGAAACTGCTCATCAAACAGAAACAATATGCAGAGACTAAGCTTTAACGTTCCATCGCCCTAACCGTTCGGGCAGTATATCACGTTATCTGTGCAGATACAGACTGAGAGGCAATAAGCTGCTTCAGAGCATTAAGGCCCATTGGCAGGTGATCCAGCTGTGCTGTCGTCATCAGTAACTGACATTGCTTCAGATGACACTTGAGAGGGATTTATGTACCACGAGACGAGGCTTACTGGCAGACGAAAGGGCAAACGTGGTGCTAATGGCTGAGAAATGTTTAGGTCTTGAGTAATAAATAGGCCGTGTGGTTCTCTTTGGCTTGTTAGATAATCCACTCTCCATCAGCGAGTGAGCTGCAGATTGGGTTGTTGATTGTCAGTGGAATCGGCACTACTGTCAATCCATTCCCATTTCAGGGAGGTACTTGAACAACAGTTGTTATTGCTTGATATTGAAACAAAGGAGGTGTAGTATTACGTGGTAACACAGGCAGGGATCAGATTCTATACTGGTGAAATGGCCTTTAAACCTGATTCATTCTGTCATTCTCCATATTATCAATTTAATCCTAAACATTTTAATCTCAATTATTGTATATATTAAAAAATGTTGTCAGACAAAATATATTTTTTTTATAATAATATAATAATATAAGACATATTGAGGTGCTTGAAGGCATTTAGTCCACCCTGCTTCCACTCTTTGTGGCAGGCTAAACATATTTGTCTTGGGATTCTTTGTAGAGAAACTCAGTTTCAAAGATCAACTAATTGATTGGTCAGGTAAGACTTTATTTGTTCGAGGACAGCCCTATATCATTAAGATGTTTTATTACAGAAAGTGTGTTAAACCAGACCAAAACAGTCATACATTCAGTCATTGTGTTACTTATGGGTGTAATTATAGTGAAAGTAAATGATTCCCCTTTTTGCTGGGGACCCCCTCAAGGAACCCTGGGGTCTCCCGGACCCCACTTTCAGAACCACTGTTCTAGAGCGGCGTTTGCAAAACTTTTTTTTTCCTGAGGACTCACTTTTTAAAAATAACAAACCATCACAACCCAATTCACAATGGGCTTTACCCGCATCACCTTATATTATCTTGAATAGGTAAACCAGCTATTTTGAAGAGATATATGTTTCATAAATCACAACTTTATTTTATGCATGTGTTATTGAAAACATACACACATGTTAAATTATGTATTACTATTATAATTACTATTATAACAATTATATATACAGTATTTTAGAGGTTTGAGACCTCTGCTAAGCGCCAAAATAAGGAGCTGTAAAGTGTCTAATCACACGGCAACGCACCAACCTCCCTCTCTGCTGTTCCGGTAAGACTGATCTGTTTTTGTGTGGAAAATAAACAGATTGAAAGGATTAAAGGTTGTGACTCTTTGCCTCTTTGCTCGGGCGCGTCATACTCCAGCTCTTTTACCAATAAAAAAAATCCTGACTGTTCTAGATGAATCTCTCTGCTTTATGTGATATAGCAGCCAGCAAATACTATATTTTCCAAAGTGTCAGAGTGTACCTTTAATTGGCACATCTCGAGGGAAGATGTATGTTAGCATTCGTCATAAAATCTCAAAGCCCTGGTAGTCGTTTAAGTGTAACTTAAAAGTGTATTTAGGCTCGCTAAGCAACCGCACGGCGCAAAGGTAAGGCACCTGTCTGTCACTGATTTATTGTCACTACCTGAGATGCCCCAAAACAACCTTGAATCGACTTGACAGCAGGGTGTCACTCTCATGTCCTCCTGTGTATGCAGTTCACTCCCTTCTCTCGTGCCCCCATGGCAACCCATGATGATTTGAAGGAGAAAGGAGGATTTTGCTGGAGGGGTGTTTCCATATTGGATGGCACTTAGATTCGGAGCTGCGGCGGCACGGCATCGCTTTTTTGCACACTGGATATAAAGACCTAATAATGTACCGTGGACCCTGACGAGCACACGCACATCTTTCAACATCTGTGATTAATAGTGATTGGAACTAATTTGTTTGTTTACATGTAAGGAAAGTGCTCAGGAGAACAGTACATGCACTGTCCCCGGTTTTATAGTTTAATGAGGCAGGCTTCACATTCTGTCAACGCACATTCAACACTCAATTCTCTTGGGCTCTCTTTTTTAATCAACACACCCACTCACAGTGCAGCAACATTTCCATAACTGCAGTCATACTCTCATGTTGGGATAAACTCAGAGCTTTGTATTCGCACACTTTAAGGTGACATGGTCGTTATTCAGTCAGTGACAGACATCCTAAGCCCGCCTAGCGGTATACTTTTGGCCGATATGCCAATATGATTTTGTTCCAAGTCTTCGGTGTTCGTAAATCCTACAGCGGTGAGAGATGCTTAGCATTGATGGGTCCGCGCTAACACATTTCCATTCCTCTGGGTGTTTTGTGGAACAAAACAATCAAGCAGGGTTAGAAAGTCACACGGTACATTACAGTGACGGATTCCTGAAAGCCCAATAAAGACCCTTACATCAATGCCAGTTTCAATTGATTACTTTTAATGAGCGCAAATAAATAATGCAGGACTGTTCTCTCTCACACACACACACACACACACACACACATTGGCAAGCAACAGAAACTTTAGTAAAGTTGAATGCCCTTCGATTGCTTTGCCTTTGTTAAAATGTCTCTGAGCAGAATTGCTTGTTAGCACTTTGCCAGCCACCAGATCCCAATCGCAACAATAAGACGGTGTCAAAGGGCCCTTCATCCTGTTAAGTCTGAGGCACCGGTCAGCATTTGTGAAAGCATGTGGGACATTTGTATTCATTTCAAGGCAGCCCAGTCTCCTAAGAAACACGTTCCCAAACAACAAAACTGCATCGTTAATTACGTTGTTATGTTTTTGATGTTTCACAAATACTTTTGTAATGACACTCCACGGAAGTCCACGTAAGGAGGAGTTCGGGGTGAAACAAGTAATTCAAGCTTTGGTTTTATCTCATCTGGATTATTCCTCAGCAGTTTGGTCCAATACTTCATCAGATAATATAAGAAAATTGCAAGTGGTCCAGAATAAAGCGGCACTTGTAGCTCTGTCTTGTGGGTGGAGAACAAATGTTACTAATATGCATGCATGTCTCTCTTGGTTTGAAGTGATACATTGATTGCTGTATTCATTGATGGTTTTCATTAAGAATGTCAGAACAAAGATTTATTTTTTCCAAAAAACTCTCCTTTAGTACAGATACGCACAATTACTCCACAAGGCATGCTGCTGCAGGTTGTTTTACTTTACCAAAATCCAAAACCAAATCAAGTCAACGTACAGCAATATAGAGAGCAAGAAAGAATTCACTCCTAAATCATATTATACAACACAATGATATATATGGTTTTAAGCAAAACACTAAAATAGCATTACTTAAGAAGAAACTTTAGTAACTAATAAGTATTCCTTGGTGTGTAAGAGTATTATGGGCATTCCATGTTAAATGATGATAGTTCTCTGTTAGATAATGATAGATTCAGTCGGACTCTTTCTATTTTCTTTGTGTTTGTGTTATTTAAACTGCGTCAATTGTTATATTTACAGTAGATGTGCATTACAATGTGTTATGTCAGTGTAATAAGATGAGTAGTGTGTATTTTTGTAGTGTCACCATGTAAACTATGTGGACCCCAGGAAGAATAGCTGCTGCTATGCAAAAGCCAATGGGGATCTAAATAAACAAACAAACAAACAAACAAACAAACAAACATGGGACTTTTACCCAGGGAAACAGCTGTTCATGTCCCATGTGAAACTAAAAGTCAACATTCATTATTTTAATTAATGTCTAAATGACGTAGCAAACATAGTTATTTTAAGCCAAACCTTGCCAAACTGCGACCGTAATCCGAGAGAAAATCCTTTTCCCTCGAAATGTAATTAAGAATATGCCAGGTTTTGTTTTATGGGAATTTTGACAGAGTTGTTCTGGGAAACCCAATTTAGCCGGAGCAGTACAACTTTTTCTGGCATTGCTAAGGGCAGGTCATAGATTTTGTTTAACCCGTTTGTTCCAGGTAAGGTTTGCAGAGTAGGTTTGTTCTTGCTCTTGATTCTTCAGGAAGAAAGTGCTACATGGTCATAAAGAAAGACACATTCACATCCGACATGTTCTCATTCCCAACTCGTCACATACGGATGGTTGGTTAGGACACCATGGCGCCACTTTTTAACCTGTAAAAATGACACACAGAAGAGGCTGAAATGTGTTCTCATAACACATGGAATGTCCTTATGATGTCGTGCTATTTATACGCCTTCCCATGAGGGTTGGTTTGAAAGCATCACGAATAACAAGTAAGTTGGACCTCTTTTTTCTGGATTTCCTGGAGACGTCTGGTTTGGAAGGCAATGTTTGCCCTTGCAGTTGGAAGACTTGTTGGCTGGATTTTAGTATCCAATAGTCCTTGCACTACTTATCACTTGCGCTGAGGACATTTTAAATTGTAGCAGAACGATGCCTTGGCATTTGGCGATTACAATTATCGAGAACCCGTATGAATTCAGGAATTCCATTAACTGTTATAAAGTACCTTGCCTGAAAAGCCCAAATGGCATGATAAGCCCCTAGAGACTACTTGTGAGACTTTCAGGCAGATTTCTATTTTTCTTGCCAAGATAATTCATATCCACTTCTCTCACCTTTAGGCCGCTGCGTCCCCACGGTGTTGTTACGGTTAGATCTTCGTCATTTTATCTGATGTACAATGTCATCCTCGAGGTGTGGGGGAAGCAGTTGAGAACACATTGCCTGCACCGTGCGGTGCTACCAGTGGGGTGCTTTGCATTAAGGCTCGAATCACAGCGGCTCTCCCGCTCAGCGTGGTTTCTGTCTACAATATACGCATGTATATTTCATGAGCATATGAAAAATGTATACTTCACTTATCTCACTGTATTGTTTTATTCCTCGACAGAAGCATATAGAAAGACGGAACAGATCTGCCATCTGCGATTCATGGACATTGCCACAACATGACATGTTTGAATATGCCAAATTTAGACTCGCCAAGTCTCCACCTTTCCTCTTTCTTTGTGCTGCAATCGGACCAGTGGGCTGATTAGAGAGCCAGAGGCAGGCTGGTGGTTTGCCCTCTCTTTGCCTCCACATAAATAACTGTGTCATTGCTTGCTGAATTAACAAACACGGGCAGGGGTTTAATTTCGCATTGTTCCTCGTCTATCTCTCTCGCCTTCGCTCTCTTTTGCTTCTTTGCCTGCTTTGCATTCTGAATTCACTGATAAGTAAACCTGATTAGCTGAGCTGCCGCCGCCGCTGCCAACTTCGCTCCTCAATTCCAAAGAGGATCTTTTTTTTCCCTCCCTCTCTTCATTTTCCATTCCTCTATCTTGTCTTTCAAACAGATGAATGGGTGATGAGATTTGACAGGCCCATTTTTACCAACAGAGGGGTAGTTTCCTTTTTCCAAGGTTTCCACTGATGAAGGCTGACTGCCAAAACCAAGAGACCTGCAGTAAGACCAATTTGCAGTATCACCTGCAAAACGCAACTCTTTTTCCACCTCAAACATCACAGGGATCATTTGTGAGGCTGGTTTGTGCTTTGGAAATTATCTAAGTCAAAATGTTTTGCTCAGAAATGTGCAGTAGTTATTTTGTCTTGCTTATTTCTATAACTGTATTTATTTATTTTACCTTTTTTGGGTCACATGTTTAGCTCAAAAAATGTTTATTCTACATATATTGCTCACACATTTTTTATATGTTCAAAATGTTCCTCACAGGGAGATTTGTCAAGTATTTAATACTCTTATCAACATGTGAGTGGGGACATATGCTGCTTTATGTAAATATATATGCTGTATTTATATATATATCTATAGATCTATACTCATATAGATCTATAGATATATATTAGGGGTGTGATGAAATATCCTGCCACGAAATATTGTGATATAAAAACATGACAATATGCATCGCCGAGACAAAAAACTGGATCGCAATATCAAGGCATAATAGGTACTACGTACATACAGGCTCCGGAGCTAAAGCAAAGCTGCAGCATCTTCCTGCTGCTGTTCAAGGTCTATGGAAGGAGGCTGAGTACAAGATCTGGTCTGCCCTCACCGAAATTGAACCAATCGCAAAACACGGCCGCAGCTTCAGTTACACTGTGCATGTGTCATACCCCAAGAGCCTGTCCGCCCGTGACCCAGCCTCCTTTCATAGGCCCACACACACACACATATTATTGAAAATCAATTAACAACACAAAACAATGACAAATATTGTCCAGAAACCCTCACAGGTACTGCATTTAGCATAAAAATATACTCAAATCATAACATGGCAAACTGCAGCCCAACAGGCAACAACAGCTGTTAGTGTGTCAGTGTGCTGACTTGACTATGATAATCACATGGAGTTTGGGGCAAGTCATAAAGTGGGCATGTCTGTAAAGGGGAGACTCGTGGGTACCCAAAGAACCCATTTTCATTCACATATCTTGAGGTCAGAGGTCAATGGCCATTCAGTCTAATTGTATAACACAGTTCCATTGTGCACACATTATTGCATAATGATTACCTGTACATCATTTCATTATGATGACATCTACAGTTTATCAATTATTATGTTACGTATTGTATCAAAGGCTGTGACAGCCCATTCAGCCCCTCTGTATTATAACAAGAGATTGCATTCAAATTTTAATTAGGAAATTCTTGCACACTGTCACCATGGATTCCACCAACTCTTAATTTGTTTTCATCTGGTTCGGCATCATCGCTAACTCTCTGTTGTTTCAAGTCACGCCATGCAATCAACTCATTCCCCTCACCTGATCCTGATCTTCCCTGCCCATCTCATCACCTGCAGCTCGTTCTCTCATTAGTCCCTCAGTATTTATACCACTCCACTTTCACCTGGGCCCTGCCAAAGTGTTTTGTGTGTTCCTGCTAAGTTCTCCAGTGGTTCCTTGTCTGTGTTTACCTGACTGATCTGCCTGTTTCTGACCTTGCTGGCCTGATTTGTATTTTGGACCTTGGGTATTCTGCCTGCCCGTTTTAACTTTGTTAGCCTGAGTTATTGATTTCCCGGTTTTGACCTTGCCTGAATTTTTGATAAGTGAACTTCCCTTGAAACTCTGACTGTCTCATTGTTGTGCTTTTGAGTTCATGTCTGCCAGTACCAGTGGATGTTACAAACACTGACAACTGTCAGTAATAACCGAGTTGCGTAATGCATTAATGTCTGTTGAGGCCCATTCAATCCCATTGTATTTATAACTCAGCACCTGCGTACACTACAAACTCTGTTGTGTTGATCAAGCGGACACACCATTATGATTACCTGAATCATTGTAAGTTACACTTCATTAAAGTCTGTGGAGGCCCATTCAGTCCCATTGTATTAGCATTAGAAACTCCATTCCAATTTTCTAATGATCACTCTACTCTTGTACACTGACATATTTAACTAAGCAATTTACTGTAATGTATCAACGCCTAACGCTGAAGTGTTTTAAAGTTCCCATTCCTTCCCAAAGCAGCTATACCTCAGGTTACAAAGTCATCTAAAATACCAATCAGCAGCTGTACACACAGCAATCACAAGCATTTTCTTCAGGAAATGCTTTTCTAGTTTCATATAGAGTCCTACAAGAATGAGTCCTAAAACCCCAACATGAGTTAGCATTTTAGGACTTCCGGTTCCCTCGTCTGGAAGTCAATGGGTTTTTAGTTAGATGCCTGACATAAGGTCTGTGGTTAACACAAGCTGAAGAGACTTTAACATTTTGTTCTACAAAACAAAATACATCAGTTAATATCTCACTCATGAATTTTTAAGCCTTTTTGTGTCTTAAAAAATGTGGTTGCTAACAAGCGGCTAAATGATACTACTACTCTGCCTTTACAGCCTCGCTGTGTCTGGTGGTGTACTTTGTTTATAAACCTAATGTTATTATCTTGTTGAACAAAATGTGTAAGTATCATAAATGTTTGTTTGCCACAGAGATTATTTTCTGCAATAATCCAAAACCCAATGGAACACTCCCATTGGCTTGTCATCCCTGGAGCACTCTATTAGGTCTACTGTCGTCCCATTCTGTTTTTATGCCTCTCCGCAGTGACAGTCGTGGCCTGAGGCATTATGTTTTCGGGTTGTCCGTCCATCCATGCATCCGTCCATTCATCTGTCCATGCGTCTGTCCGTCCGTCCCATTCTTGGGAATGTGATATCTCAGGAACGCCCAGAGGGAATTTCTTCAAATTTGGCAAAAATCTTCCACTGAACCGATTTGATTTTGGTAGTCAAGGTCACTGTGACCTCACAAAACACATTTTTGGCCATAACTCAGGAATGAATATGCTAATTATGCTAATTTTACACAAATGTCTAATAAGATAAAATGAAATGATGACATTTTGGACAGACATGGATGTAAACTGCAACTTGACTGGTTGGCAGAGGCGTACAACCGCAAGGCGGTAATTCTCATTTTTTTGTCCATTTCTCTATCAGCTGCGTAAATGAAGGGCGGACTGATTGTGAGTAGCATTTTAGCCGTACTATTAAATGAAAAATGATTAAGCTCACACAAAAGAGAAAACTCTCCTCCGAGTTGGAAACTGGGCCACTTTTTGCCGTAGTCAGCACTCTCTCCCGTTCGCTCGCCATATGAAGCTCAGTGTGTTACCAACCAGACAGATGGAATCCCTCAGTGTTTGAATTTCATCTGTGAAAATGGTTTATTTAAATATTATTCTGATATCGTCATTATAATACAAACTGTTGCAATGTTCCAGTACAGAAGCCTCACACAATACCAAAGAAAAGAGAACTATAATTCATCAGAATTTTTGACAGCTCAACAAACAGACAGGACCGCATTGAAATGAAATACATTAGAAGAAACAAATACATCTAGAGTGGATGAGTAGCGTGGCATATAAAACAGAACAGAAGGATGGCTGTGGTTCTGAAATAGCGTCCCGGATGAAGGAACTGCTGCTCTTGCCGTCATTGTGAACTGTTCTCCTCTTTGGTAACAGAGACCCTGTTTTGCTTGTAAGCAATTCAGCCTCCATCACGACCCAAACTCATGGTAATTTTTTCATCAATCCAATCACAATATCAAATCAATCTTTGTTCCAATCTCTCCTTCTTTGTTATTCAGTATGTTGCAAGGACCCCACAGTGGAGCGTGTCCCCTAGATTAGGATGAAAGCTTTATAAAGGAGATGCTTCTAATATATATAGATATTTTTTTTTTTGACATATACATTTTATCCAAGTTCATTTTGAAGAGATGAAAACCCACGTTGGACTTGTTAACACTTGAATATGAGTACATGACACCATTGTCACAAGTACAGAACATCACTGGCCTCTGCCTTTTTAAATGGATTAAAAAAACAACAAAAAAAAAACATGTTAACATGCTGATTATTTCATTTACAAGTTGTACAGATCTGTAACTTTTTACATGAGGGTTGGACAAACTGTCCACTCAAACTGTGCACACTCTCCAAAGTGCTCCAAAGAACACATTTCCAATAGAATCAGCATCCAAATCCCATTCTACCATTTAAAATAAACTCTATTTTTTTTCTGCAAACTAAACGTTCTGAATCATATTACATAACGTTTCAAAAAATCGATTTCCAGTCACAGCAGAGTGGCATATACTATATGACAGTGATGCTAGATTAACTGTCCAAATGCACCCTGGAGCTATTTGGAACTTGAGGGATTGGACAGGGTTGCCCTCTATCGCCCACACATCTCGTGCCCAGGCTGGAAGCTGCTGATCAGTAGATGTCTCGGGTCTGATCCCGAAGCATGACAAAGCACCGCCAGCCTTTCAGCCTCGGTGCTGAATCAACAAGTTTCTCTCCACAGTTCTTTGGGAATGCAGTACTATAACTATACAGGGAAGGGGAGGATTTTTTGCTTTGTCTGCAAAGCGGAATAAATGTGTGAAGGGAAGGTGAGTTTTGCTTTTTGGAAACACACAGCACAGTAAACGTTGGCAATTACATGTGTATGTTGTGTATGAATGTTAGCTTATACCATACACCACATGAGAAACTACATATTCATGCGTCATGTTAGTGTAAAGTTTGATCAACTGAGCAGAAAAATAGCATGTGCTTTGGGGTCAGTGTCTACCAAAATAAAATATCATTGCAGGGATACTCATGGTGGATAACATTCACTTACAGTATGATCCTTGAGACACAAATCACTATTATTCATAAATATTTCAGATTGAATTGGAACATGTGCATTTCTGATGGACAGTGCACGCGTTCCTTTTCAGCTCAAAAGTTAACAACAAAAGAATCCCATTTATTTTACTGTATCTGTTGTTGCACTTTGAAACCAAAACACACCTTTGATCGTGTCAGATTGTCAAAGCGTTTTGCTTATAAATGCTCCGCGTGGATAAAAATCTTTATGATATATCATCTGAAAATAAAGCTAAAAATATATTACTGTAAGATATAAGAGAGAAGATTCCAACAAAACTATTTCTTCCGAACATGGGTCATATACAATGCTGATGATGCGCTACTCTCTGTGTTGCACCATCTCATCGAATCCAGCCACTCAAATGTCTATCTGCAAATGTGTGTGTTTGTTTGCCGCCATCAAAATAATAAAAAGAAGAAATACTCGTGATCCAAAGTGGCAAAATGCTCATCCGTCCTCTGTAATAATGAGACATACCAGGGAGGTGCACAGCGACTGAAGCATGCCATTTTGAAAATGGTGCAGGTCAATTAAAATTAATCATCCAATGGTCACATATCAGGATTTTCAATGACGCATAAATTGTGACATCCTTTTTTATTCCTACTGAGGATGCAATACAAATTAAAATGACAAGGGACAATTATTTTTTTTTTTCAACACCAAAGCTAGCACATTAAAATAAAGCTAAATTCAACATACTGTAACACTGAACTCCAATTGTTGAATTATGTAGCTCAAATAACTTATGTTCCCCTCTTTTAAGCCGTCAGACCGATAAGCATGCACACCTGTATTATGTACCACTAACAAGATGTAAAATTATGCACATTAGATCATTTAGATGGCCAATACAGCTGAAGAAAAATGAGAAATTGAACCCATTTAACCCTATGGTTCATGTTAACAGTCTAAATTAGCATGTACTTGAATTCCTTTTATTTCTTTGAGAGGGCCTATTCACAATGAAGTTCCATGGCCAATATGGTGAGTTTCAGCTATGTATACAGCACATACAGTAAGTCTAGGTGTTTCAAATAAAACAGATATATATCAAGAATCATATATATATATTACACAAATATAGATTCTCCTTTTTTCTTGTTCACTTTTGAGCAATAAACACATGAACTGGAACAGCGAAACCATAGGAAAGTCATTCCTCCATGAGAGTTATCCAACAAGATACAGAGTCCGTTTTTTCACAGCGGAGCGTTGCACCTCAGATGGTGTCGAGTCGACGTCTGTACAAAAGGTAATCCAACCGCTTTTAAAGGTGACTGGTGTTTACAGTGGCTAATAACAATGTGCTGGGTGCAAGAGCAGTAGTGGCGGGGGAATGAGGGCCAACTGTGCTGTCCGCATGGTGTGGGAAGGGGGTTGGAGGTGTGGGGGGAGGGAGGGGATTTTCTCGTTCACTTTGAGAGCAAACGAAGATAGAGAGCGAGATAAGGGCGCAAACCATGTCAGTTCTTCAAATTATAACAAGGCATCCCTCACCAAACCACACGCCAGGAGGAGGACCGCCAGTCCACAGTTGGATGATATTCTTGTACCTGAGAAGAAAAGAGAAGAAACAAAGGATTAAAGCATGTACAATGAACATTGCATTTTCTGACATAGCCATTGCACAGATGTATTTGTTGAATAGATACATCAATGCAACTCTGTAAGAGACACATATTTCTTTTAAATTAAGTTATATATAGGGGGTAGGCGATATGTCCATGTAGTCAGACGTTAGCACACACCATTCATTTTTAAACTTTGTTCAAGAGATACCTGAGAATGTCAGACAACCCCACAACTATTATGCAGGAAACATATATAAACCAATGCAAACCCATCCACATCATTATTTGATGTCAGAGCAACTGACGTAGTAAAATGAGCAAGAAAGTCCACTTAGGGACGAGGTCAGGGTAGATAGATGGGTTAAACAAACACTTTCACCCAGGAGTGAAACCACGTCAACGTTGAATAATTTTACATTACTTTTGTTATGTAACTTACATACTTAAGTAACGCCAGTTACGTAATATATGTATATATTTTAGCCCACAATCTTTTCCTAAACCTAACCAAGTAGTTTTGTTGCATAAGTAAACCTAAAAAAATAAGTAAACCTACGCTGGAACTTTATTTTGAAAAGACACTATGCATGTAACTAGTGGAAACTGACACACTGTCCCTGACACACTGTCCCTGACACGTCCAAAACTGATGTTAGAGAGGTACCTAGAGCATCATAGTTTGAAGCGTAGGGCCTTTCACATGCTGTGCGTATCCACCACCCTACCCTCTGCACAAACGAGGGCATCAGTTCTTTAAGCAAAACATCAGACTTTTAACTTTCGTTTCATCATAACCACGGACGACCAAGTCATTTTTCTGACTAAACGTAACCAAACTGATTTGTAACAGTTTTGACAAATGACAAAGACGAATGACGCCGTCCTGTCAATGGGGGGCATCAGATCAGAAAACATGTACAGTATATGTATATTTCAAAAGGATATGGACAAACAATATGTTTTGTCTTTTAATCTGGAGCTCTTGATTCAAGCTTCACAACCTAACATACTTTCCACCCAACCCAGTCACCAGAATAAAATGCTGGCATGTACGCTCCTGCAAGCCACGATTGCGTTGAATCTTGACATTTCTGAACCAAAAGTATGTTTCATATCAACATTTCTACTTGTCAACATTCAAAACTACATCCTCAATTATATTTAGGAAACAAAACGACTTGGTTAGGATTGGGGCAAGGTCCTGGTTATGGTAAATAAAACATTGGTTATATGTTAATTTGTTGGTCTGTGATGAGAGATTCTAGGGCAATACCATGCAGTACCCTTAATGTAATACCCATAGTAATAGAGTACTTCATTTGGTACCTTTTTTCTCTGCTTCATTCGATACCCATCGTGAATGGAAGTGTTTAGTTGTGTTAAATGCCACTACCACTGTATTTATTTTGATCAGATGCCACAGGCGTGTAGTATAGCCATACTTTCGAACGTGTTGGTGCCATCTCAGCTCGCTGAACTGTCAACTCTGTCAAATACACACATGCTCGACTTTACCCCACCACAGACTGTATGGGTTGTAGCTGCTGCAGTAGTGGGCCAATGACACTTTGCATTAAATCAGAGAACGCTTGCGGTGATTGGCTGCGAACAAAACAATACAAAATCTTTTTTCGATACTGCTTGATACTGGGTTATTTAGATCAATACCTTAAAGATACCGATACTCATCCCTCCATGTAACCATTCACATGCTGCAAACCTATCCACTACCCAACAAGGACATCAGTTCTTTCACAACACAACTACTCGGTTAGGTTTAGTAAAATATCATGGTTTAAGTTAAAATAAGTATATTAATTTTGGCTTCATACGAGGCCTGAATACCAGTATCCTGTTTGACCCATCCACCCACCCCAACTTCCTCCCTACGCAGACTTACTTACTAACATATTTATGATGTACATCAAAAACAAATGTAATCTGGGAGAAAATTGACAATGCAGTTTTGTTCTATGGGAACACAATTCGTAGGAGACCAGGCTGTTCCACCTCACATTATAAAATCCTCATTATATCAGGCATTAGTACAAAATGTGTCCATGGTTTTTTTTTTGTGTTATCTAACATGTGGTTGCCTGTTTGAGTTTCACCCTCTTCTGCATTCCAAATGTTCCACCATATGGTTTCATTAAGTTCGGTCCATGAGGCCGCAGTCACCTGTAAAAGCCTGAGAACACTGCTCGGCTGTAGAGGATTCACACACGTACATAGCAAAATGCATCTTATTTCTTTGTGTGAGTCATCGCATTGTTTTTCTGCCAACATTATTAGACCATTAAACTTTCATCCTGATACCTTTGTTTTCTACTGTCACAACATGAGTTTTCTTTTATTTGTAACAAAAGTGGTGCAAGAGCTTGAATCTCACTGTGGAGAAGGTCATGCCTTGATTTACATATCCGTCTTCTCAAACATATACCGATGCTACTCAATGTAATAGAGTGCTCCAGGGATGACGTATTTTTGTAGGCCAACCCGGAAGTTAGCATCACCCTGGGTTCCTTTGACAAAAAGCCAATGGGATTGTTCCATTGGGTTTTGGATTATTGCAGAAAATAAGCTCTCTGGCAAACAAACGTTTATGATACTTACACGTTTCGTTCAGCAAGATAATCTCCACAAATGAACAGCACTATGATATTTTAAACTTGAATACAATCGCCAGAAGCAAAAAGCTAACGTTAGGCTGTAAGCGAACTACACCACGGTCGCATGAGTGCAGTAACGATGTTGTAAAGGAGGACAAGTTGGCGTGATGACGTTTAGTAGTCTCATTTAGCAACTTGTTAGCAATCGCCTTTTTTAAGACACATAAAAGCTTCAAAATTCACGAATGGGATATTTACTGACGTATTTTGTTTTGTAGAACCAAACGTTAAAATCTCTTCAGCTCTTGTTAACCACAGACCTCATTTCAAGCATCTAACTAAAAACCCGTTCAAATAACCCACTGACTCCCAGACAAGGGAACAGGAGGTGAAACTCATTTCAGGGTTTTAGGACTCATTCCTGTAGCACTCTATTGCAGAAATGGAATTAAAAGAACCTGTCACATCAACCATACAAACCTGTCAAGGTTTGAAACCGGCTTGTGATGTGTGGACTTCAACTTAGTGCTCTTACATAAATTCCACTACCTTTACCAAACAATCACAGACAACTACAAAATGTAACAACCCCCCTGCCCTCACAGTAAACAGCCTTTGAAGTGTTCTGAAAAGAATTTCCATGGGCAGCTACTGTTGCCTTGGCCCTGACAAACTGCTATCACCACTGCAGGCAGCTCTGACTGTTTACCGAGCATCTGACATGACTAACAACTGCAAACTAGAACACAGCCTCCTCAGCCTCCTCTTTGATCCGCCTGCATCTCGGGGACATCGAACCTGAACTGATGAGAGCAAAGTAAACCGATGACAAGTATACAATGCTGCAGAATTCTGTGGACAAAAAAAAAAAGTTCATTTCCATCTGCATAAACAGAGAAAGAAAGAGAAGCTTGACAGGAGGTGGAAACAAGAGATGTGTGAGGTTGTAATCCTGTGAAACAAGGCAGGGCTTGGGAAATAGGAAATGAAATATTCACTAAATCATATTGACATTGACTAGACTCCTGTGTCAGACCGGGCGATGGTTCTAAGAAGGAAATCGTCCAGGGGGACACTTTGTACCTTGCGGCCCAGCTCTGGATTGTCTGGGCTGCTGGGGATTGGAGGATGAAGGGAGGAATGGCAGGGGGGGGGCAGAGATGGAGGGCTTTGACCCTTTCTTCCCACCCCCCCACATCTCATTTGGCTTGAGGTGATCTAGAGAACAGGCGCGCCACAGAGGAGCAGCAATCACTCTGGGCCAAAACATCCTTCACACAGAGAATAATTAATCAGCCTCCAGCTACGAGACAGAGCAAGGCACAGACGCAGAGAGGCTGTACATGGAAAAACATGCACCGATTCACTAATACCACGCATTTTACAATCATTTACTCAGTAACCATGTTAAAGATGTATAATTAAATTTTAAAAAACTGAAAATCTCTTAATTATCTCGGGATGGATGTGTCCAATTCCTTCTTTTTTTGGATACACCAAGCAGGTTTTTTTCCTGGGGGCCATTAGGGAAGTGTGAGACCAAGCTAGAAATTAGCACCAGCCACCAGCCAAACGCTGGTAAAATATGCCGCTACATTTGCTTCACTCACCAGCCAAAAAAGAATTCTACTGAGTGGCTGGTAGATTCTAGAACCCATCAGCCACAGTGGCAGCTGGACAAAAACGTTAATGTCCAACCCTGTGAGAGACCCTGAGCAGTTGCCAAGCTGACCTGAACATCTTGTACCATTTTGAGGCACAAGCATGAGGTCACACATCTCCATGTAGTCGGGTAGAAATGCAAAAATAAACACTGTGTGAAAAGAAATTCACTTGTGTATTGCAATTTTTTTAATTTGTTTATTTTAAATAGATTATTTAATGCCAGAATCGATATATTTGCTTCATCTGAGTCTGTGTGGAGGTAGAAGAAAGTTTTTATTGTTGTACTCTGAGTAACGTGACGTCATATCTGTTCCGTATCCATCAACCAAAACAAACCGCAGCCGGCCGCAGCGAGCCAAAATGAGAAAGTAGAAAACGGCGGAGGGTCAGCGTGGATACGACGTGCACCCTTACATTTTAAATCCAAAGTAATAAACACTACAGATACAGTAAAGTATGGAAACACAGCAGAGTTAGACATAATGGCTAAAGCTGCATGCTAACTCTGTCATAGACAAGAAATGTTATCGCATTGCGGTAACGTGTGGTGAACCCTTTAGAGCACCCACATTTATGTTAAATGCATTCAAACGGCTCCGATGGAGCTGACCATGATGTATAAAGAGAACGCAGCTGATGGGAGAGCTAGCGACGGACTTAGCGACGGACTCTGCAATGTTACTGGAAGTATACACGCGTGACTACGTCCATTTTTTCAAAATAAGGTGTTAACAAAGACAACTGTACAAAATACATGCATGGAAATACGATAGATTAGGTTATATTCACCAGAAGAATAAAATATGATATATCCCTTATAAAGTAAAAAGAAAATACCTCTAATTTGTGAGGGAAATGTCTTTATTCTTTGATTTTTGTGTTGCTGGTAAAATAAGCAGCTAGATTTGCTTCAATCACCAGCCAAAAAAAAACGAGAAATCTATTGAGTGGCTGGTAGATTTTCGAATCCATCAGCCACAGTGGCAGGTGGACAAAAAATGTTAATTTCCAACCCTGTGTGAGACCCGAAGCGGTTGCCAAGCTAACCTGAACATCTTGTACTATTTCGAGGCACAAGCACGAGGTCACATATCTCCATGTAACAGGGTAGAAATGCTGTGTTTCATAAGACATATCTACCAGTTTTACATCAGAATTAGTAGGAAATCATCCAGACATGTTTATGTTGTTTTCTCCTGCCATTACTACTCCTGTACATGTATAGGTTTAACTCACAGTCATGTACAGTACCTTAGTCACATAATAACAATGAACTGACAAGACCCACAAGCTTTTCAAAGCGCCAGGCTTCAATATCGGATTATGAGGTAAAAATAACACCTGTGCAACATCAGTCAAGCTTTACCCCGCACTGCATGACTAATCTGCTGAAAATGATGAAAAGTTTCCGAGGATGAACCTTGCTGAATGTCTGAGTCTTGAACTTACAAGTGTCTACACCTCCATGCTTTGAGCCTATTTCTTCACATTTTACCAAATCTTGGCAAACATGATGAAAAGTCCTGCTGCTTTGGCTACTCACAGCTCCTGTTGGCACCGCAGAGACAATAATAACCTGAAAAAAATGTCTGAAGATATAAGGAATTTGTATGAGAAAGAGTGTGATGCCTGATGATATCTGAATATGAACAGATAATGAACAGAATACCATTTGTATTTATTTTCAAACTGTATAATAAATTGTACAGTAATTCAACTTTGCAATACTCTGTCAGATACTACATTTATACTGTACATTTCAAGAAATACTATTATTTAATTATAATTTATACTATTTCATGCATTTATATTAGGGCTGTCAAAGTTAACGTGACAATAACGTGTTAACACAAATTGGTTTAACGCCACTGTTAATGCAACTTCTTTTTGATTTTAAGGTTGTAGTGGGCTCAGTTTTGAGTGGAGATGCTTCTATCCTATGAAACTGGACAACCTAATGAATCAATTGGTACCAATGTTACACTAAATTTTGGTGGGGAAAAACTGGCAGGTACATTTTCAAAAGGGGTCCCTTGATAATCACATGCATTTTGGGGCAAGTCATAGTCAAGTCAGCACACTGACACACTAACAGCTGTTGTTGCCTGTTGGGCTGCAGTTTGCCATGTTATGATTTGAGCATATTGTTATGCTAAATGTGAGGGTTTCTGGAGAATATGTCATTGTTTTGTGTTGTTAATTGATTTCCATTAATACATATATACATACATTTGCATAAAGCAACATATGTGCCCGCTCCCATGTTGATACAAGTATTAAATACTTTACAAATCTCCCTTTAAGGTACATTTTGAACAGACAAAACACATATGTGATTAACTATTGACAACCGTGCAATTAATCGTGATTAAATATTTTGGAAGTTATCGACGGGAATCCTGCTAGTCCGCTACTATGATCTCTCCTCCCTTCCTGTCCCCTGGAGCTCTGGCTGGTTAAACGCATTACTTCTGGTGCGCCAACACGGGAAAGTCGCGACAGACGCCATAACTCCGGTATACTGTGAAATACAGAGAGCTTTCACTGGCAGGCTGAATCAGCATTGTGTGAACTTGTTTGGCAAGGGCTTGTATGTATTTATAAATAAAAGTCCATCGTTAAAATTGATTTAGAATTCATATCTTTTTTTTTTTTCCATGCAGCCAGGAGGACCAGCTGGACCGACACCTGCTGCGGCGGAGCTTTGAATAGTGTAGGCTGCATGGACCTGGATATAAAGTCATCATTTCCTGAAACAAAAACAAATCTATTTTTTTCTCAAGAAACAACTACATACAGTAGCAATCCGGTGTTGGGTCATAATTACATCCTTCTGGGTATAACATGACGGGTGGCCCCATGCTGCACAGCTGCGCTGGGTCATTTCTTTGGTGTCAGTCCTGACATCCTCCAGATGTATTTTTAACTCCAAACAGCGCTACACCCACACTTGAATCTGGTGATGAAGCCACACTTGTACAGAACAGTCGGGGGGATTGTTATTCATACATTATTGATTTGCTGTTGTAGTGGTTTCTATTGCTTTAGTTGCTATTTGCGACGTATTTTTTCAGTTTGGTTGTCTGAGAAAACACAAAGAGTAAAAGAAGGTGCATGTAGATATGATTTTATCAGGCAAGGAATAACTGGAGGAAGTGTGGCTGCAGCTGAGGAATCAAGTCAAAATGAGCATCAACACACTGCCTTCATTAATATGCAAATTAATATGGTGAGATGCTTCAAAATCCAGTCAGACACCCCACATCTATTCACGGTGTCTCTGGTGTTCTTATCTTCATCATGCTCCTCAGTTTCAGAAGAATGTGTCGACATGCAGACAGCATGATGGCAGCATTAATGTCATGTGACTTATAATAATTGCAGGTTGTTGGCGGAGAATTTAGGTATTATTTCATAGTCTGATCATCATTCCTATCAGTTATGATGGCATTGTAATTACTAATTTTGGGCAACTTTTTCCCAATTATTTCACAAAACTTGAAGAAGCCATAATACCAGAGCCAGTACAGCAAACTCTTTTCTGTGTGCTGGTGCAATGGAATGCAATAACCTGCCTTTTTTAACTTAATCTTCAAAGCAAAGGTTAAATGCTACTGGTTTTCAATATTTTGGATCTTTCAAGCATGGTTGGCTGTAAAAACACCAGTGATAGTAATGAAGTAGTGCAAGACTTTATCCTTCTATCCCTGACAGTTTGATATGCTATTTCGGTAACACTTTCTATGACGCCCATGTCTATAATGCATTATAAACATACCCCACCTAAACACTATATAAGATATTAGCATAGGTAACACCCTCTAAACACTATATAATGATAATATTAGCATAGGTAACTCCCCTCAAACGCTAAATAAGGGCAGCTGTTTTGTAGGTAACACCCTCAAAGACTATATAAGTCCATGTATAGCATAGATAATGCCCTCTAAACACTATATAGGGGCAGGTGTTAGCATAGGTAACACCCTCAAACACTATATAAGGTATTAACATACGAAACACCCTGAACTCTATATAAGGTATTAGCATAGATAACACCCTAAACACTATATAAGATATTAGCAGAGGAAACAACCTAAACACTATTAGCATAGGATGCACCCCCTTAATACTATATAAGGGCAGGTATTAGCATATGAAACAACCCCTAAACACTATATAAGGTATTAGCATATGAAACACCCCCTAAACACTATATAAGGTATTAGCATTGGTAACAACCCCTAAACACTATATGAGGGCAGGTATTAGCATAGGAAACAACCCTTCAATACTATATAAGGGCAGGTATTAGCATCAGTAATGGTTTCTTAAACGCTATATAAGGGCAGGTATTAGCATGGGTAACTCCCCTAAATATTATATAAAGACGGGAGTTAGCACAGCTAATGCCCCTCAAACAATATATAAGGGCAGGTATTAGCATGGGTAACGTCCCCTAAACACTATATAAGGACATGTGTTTAGCGTAGATAATGCCCCCTAAACACTATTTAAGGGCAGGTGTTTAGCAAAGATAACGCCCCTCAAACACTTTATAAGGGCAGGTGTCGTGCTGTGTGCAAATACTCGGGTACATACCCAAGAATTGGAGAGATGTCACCAAAAAATGCTGTAAGACAAATAACTTAAATAAACTTAAACAAAGTAAATGTGATTTTCCAGAGCGTCAATACTGGCATTACAGGAAAATCCAAAAGCATCAAAGAGCAGTATGTATGCTATTCACACACAATATCATCCAAGGGTTTTTATTTTAGTGATCAATGGACCAATAGTATTCCTTTAATAATCTAATCAATCCAAATTTGATTATATGATACTCATGCGTTGTTCGTTAAACTTAAAACTTTTGTTGGACAATTGGTGGACTGTGAAAACACACAATATGTTTTTTTCCTATCTTGGTAAGAGAGCTCTCGGCCACTCGTGAAATGTTCTCTTACCCAAGAGAAAAGGCAAAAAAACAATGGTTCATTCAAGAAATGAATGAGTACCAACAAATGAAAACTGTTGAAATTTGTTTGTATATGGCTTCATGCCTGAGGCCCATATTGTATTATAATTCTAATAGATGTAATACCTTATAATCAGATTATAATGCATCATAATTATGTATACAGTATAGTTATGTAATGCATTATATGCATGCATTATTGCAAAAAATGTCAGTTCTATCCTCTGCACTGAAAATGCATGTAAGCCACCCACAAACTGAAAAGCAGCACTATGCCTAAAGCCATTATTCTCATCTAAATCACACATTATGCTGTTTTCCACTTCAAAACTAACCTTGCCAGTGAGCATACTAAAGGTAAAAGTACCTTCTGTGTTCCTGTGCTATTATTAGAAAACAACAAAGGAGGAACATTTGTGAATTCTTGTTGTTTTTTGTACACTATCATGCATTTTAATAGCTGAGTAAAGAAAAAAAATACAAAAGAGTCGAGCAATACAGCTGAATATACAAAAAAAACAACTACCTTTTAATGCAGGTACTAGTTGTATTGTTTCACTTATCCATTGCTGCGGCTAAAAGCTTCTGCACCCACTTCCTGTCATAGTTTGGTTGACAAGGTCACCGTGTCTTTACAAGTCATTTCAGATTAATTTACAGCTGAATTCTTACATGGTTATTCAGTAGAAGAGGGGAAAAAGTGAATGCTCGGGGTAAAAAAGGTTTAGATAGACGTGTGACTTTTTCCACGATGTCTGAGGGTTTTTTTGTGCTTTCCTCCGCAGTCTGAGGGACAGTAAACTGACTTTCCTGTAGGCGTAATGAGTGAGAGTATATGTCTGAGCTGGTAGAAACCCCTGTCAGACTTTCTCGGTGCATGCTGGGATAGAATAGACCCGCACCGAACACTCTTCATTTTGTCCTACTTAACCTAACACAACACTCTACATTTTGCCAAAATGTTTTTGGCTCGGTGAGATGGTGATGTGGAATATCAATTCCGGGCCAGCGAGGCAGTCAGGTTCAGCGAGGCAGGGAGGTGAATCACCACGGCACCTCCACAGGGAGCTCAAACTGGCTTAGTGCCAGTTCCATCTATTCCTGCTGATCCCTGGACCGGCTGGCTGACTGGCTAGCTGACTGTCTTTTTGACTCGCTTCCTTACTTGCCCGGTGGCTCTGTTATAAAAGCCTCCGTCTGATTGGCTTGTTGACTGATACACTCTCTCTCTCTCTCTCCCTCTCTCTCTATCTATATCTGACTGTCTGTAGCCCTGACTGGATATTTGGCTGACTGGCTGGTTAAATACAACTTGATGTCGTTACCTGGCAGCTTGACTGTTCAACTGTGGGTGAGGGTAAATGTGATAACACAGTCTGGTGGGTAATGCAAAAAGCTCCAAAATGGCAATCCGCTACGTTATGAAAGGATCACAGCGGCAGTTCTGTGTGTTTTAGCTGACATTACTGCAGCCATTTTCAAAACCATCTAACCATAACTGATATGAGGAACAAGCAGCTGATTAGAGCTTAATGTGGAGCTCCACCAAGGGCCAGTTTCAGTATCCGGCACTCTGTTTCAGCATCACCGTCTCCTTCCTAAAACCAATGATTGATGAATGATTCAGCTTTTGTCAACATCCGGTTTGTACCTGTTGCTATATATACTTAATTACATTACTATGATCAAATAAGTACATTTACTCAAGTACTGTACAGGTGCATTGAGTCAGATCTGACCACATGCCCCAAACAAATACAAGCAACCTTTGTTTTTAGTTTTAAAACACAGCTCATGACTTATTTTTATGATCTTGCTTTTAATTATTTTGTTTTACCTTTTCTAACATCATTGTCTTTATGTATTTTAATTGTTTTATAAATCTTATTTATTGGTACATTTTGCTCCTGATGACCTCTGTTTTTAACACCTGTGTTATTGTTTCTATTTATGTATCTTATTTTTTATTGTAAGGCCCTTTGAGCTGCATTTTATGTATGAAAGGTGCTGTATAAATACAGTTTATTATAGTATTATTATTATTATAAATAGGGGTCAGCATTTCAGCTCTACTACTGGGTCCATACAATCTAAATTCACAGTCATTAGTTATTAAAAAGCCAACTACTAACTAACAGCAGGGCAAGAATACGCAACATTCAACCAAACTGCTGAAACTCTGAGAGACAGTTAAAATACCACTGCTGTTTTATAATCTTCATGTGTGGCATCAGTCTGTAGTTTACGATTGTCATTTTGTGCCACTAAACGGGGTTGTACGGTCTTTGTACGTTTGTTTATTGGATTAAATCCAAAGTGGCAGAAATGAGAAAACAACTCATATTCACATTTCGTCCTTCAGTTAACAGTTATCTGTAGCAACTCGCATTCAGCCAGTACAAACCCCAGCGCCGGGGGGTCACCACAGCGGCTGGTGGAGCGCTGGGTCTGAACCTGTGTAACTGCTGCAACAGATAGTTCGCTGATCCGGCGAGGTGTATGGGGTTTGTGCTGGCTGAATGCGGCAAGTTGCTAACTTCTAATTGAAGGTCTGTCTCCCGGAGCCACTGCCCGCCAGCCCTCCTCCCGGCAAAGTAGTCTCCTGGCTGGCGTGGAGGACGAAACGAAAATACAAGTCAAGTTTTCTCATTTCTGCCACTTTAGATTTAATCCAATAAACAAACCATCAAAGCGTACACGGATCATGGATGTATCATTGACGAGCCCTCGGGGCAGCTCTACTTCTTGGTCCTCTCATGTTGGACTGAGGGCAGACTGGACGCTACAGTGACTCACTATCACCTCTCGAGGCACAAGTGGTAATACGAGACAGGACGGGCCGGGGCTAAAAGGTTAGCATGCTCATTTCACTAGACATCTCTGCAACATAATACACAGACATAACGTCAGCACTGTGACCTCTTCACACTCTGTTGATAACACATTTGCCATCCATCAGAAACAGCTCTGCCTATACACAGATAAACATGAATATGCATTTACATCTCACGCCCGTCCTTCCCCCCCTATATGCAAAGATAACACGAACAAAGTATGTTGTAAAACAGAACAATCTGTCTAACGTAAATGACTCCGCTGCAGTGGCTGCTTTTTAATACAAGTTATTTCAGGTCCTCATGGTAAATCGTCCAACAAGGGAGGCCAAATCCTAGTGAAGGACCTCTCATTTCCTTGACGAACGGCACTAATTCTCTCATGACGGAGAACCACGAAGGCTTATAGGTGTGTCTGTTGGACACAAACTGCCACCGTTGCAGACATTGTGAGGCTTCAGTAGATCTCTGAATCCGACTTTTTCCCCCCACATCGTTTCCCCCCAAAAAGACAAATGTGTGAGTTAAAGGAAGGACCCATAAAAGCACCCACGTGTACTTGAAATGACACATTGACGTTGCGTGCGACTGCTTGAGCGATATGAATGCAGCCATGAGCAGCAGTCCGGCGGTTCCTAACCACCTACTGGAGGGATGACTCATTGGTGTTCTTTCCTTAGACATATGCAGTCGAGGCAGCATGAAGAAAAAAATATGGTGCTTCTTAAAAACAAGGTCAGTGATTTCTTTTATTTCTGTTTGGATGAATGCTTATGCAATAAGCTGAGTCCATATTAGTTTTTCTTTCATGCAGGAACCAGGCTGGCCTCAGGGTTGGGGTTGGGGTGGGGAGGGGACAAGTCTGGTTTAGGGGACATTTTTCCCTCCTTTTTTTTTCCTTCCCCGCATTCAGCTCTGGTCACCTCTGAGCTTTGAAAGAACAACACTGCCAGGACCGATGGAGGCCTGAGCTGTGATCTAACAACATGTGACACACTGGTGGGGAGTAGCTGTGAACAAACCACTCCGCTGCTGCTGCTCCTCCTGCTGCTGCTGCAGCCGCTCCACCAGCCACAGCCACAGTCCCTCCATCTGGAAAGTGCCTCATTGTTTACAGATGCAGCAATGCGGAAAAGGAAAAATATCTGCACTCTCCCAGGTTTAATTTCATCTCAGCCCCATTTACCTATTGTTGCTCATCTGCCTCAAACCCGAGCGCGGGCAGCAATAGAACTCCGTCGCCCTCGGTAACACCTCAGAGAAGGTGGCTGAGGCTGCCTGAGCAGCCACGGAGAGGCATTTATCAGTGTCAGACACGCCGCGCACAGAACTCACCGCAACACAGTTGTCAGCATAATTTGGCTGCCTTCATAATCTCTGACTCTGCAGCCCCGGGGATTATTCAACTTTTTACCTCTATTCAGTGGCAAGTAATATCTCTCTATGTTTCGCTTCAGGGTGCGTAGGGCTATCTGAGCCCCAAGCGGGGCCCCACTTTGTGTCTGAATCAGTAGGTAGGAAATGATTAGCATATACAGATGAGGAGGAGCGGTGACGTAGTTCGATAGTCAGAAATGAAAATAATGCAACGAGTTAATGAGATAATATTCACACTGAGCCACCTAAAGGGGAAGAGTAGGCTGCTAGTTAGGGACCTCTACTGTTACAAGTTGAACACCATGAAGATACAAGACTGGTTTCCTCTGTCAGCTGGAGGATGCTGATGCTGACCATGCAAGACGTCCTTACAGCTATTAATTCAACTCCATGCACATACAAAAACACATACATGTAAATTAGGTATTATAAGTGATGGGTAAATGATTTTCTCATTGCTACAACACATCTTGGTTCAGTTATTTGATCTCAATATTAATCCAAGCTATTTTAGTTGAGATTAGGGTTTTTACTGATGGTTTGAGAATGTCCTCCCAAGAAAAAAACACTCACTCCCTACTCCGCCACTTGGTTGCATCTGATACTGACACACCGAGGCACCATTTAGCATCTGTATGAGACACACCTGGCTTTCAACTAACTCCAATGTAAACCCATCCACGTCATTATTAGATGCTCAGAGCAACTGACGCAGTATAAATAGCAAGAAAGTCCATGTAGGGTGGGTGTTGAGTCAGGCTGGGCGATATGGAGAGGATCCAATGTCACTATATTTTGACCAAATTTCGATATTGCAACAATATTGTAGGTTTGACTATTGGTGCTTTCTTAAAATATTTGCACAATGAGATTTTTGATAAATAATCATCAGTAAAGTGGATATTATGACTAAGTGGGTAAATTCAAACAATAGAAACAGCTAGAACAGTCTGGTAAGTTCAGAAAATGACATCCCTCTACTGTAATGCAGCCTGGAAAAGGCATATTATTATGTCTGAATAACAATTGGCTGTTCACCATCAATTAGTGTTCTAATAATTTACTCTAGTAACAACTTGTACCAAAACAAACTCCATTTTTGGTTGCTGCTGCTTTAATTAAAAAAAATAGACATATTTAAGATTGCTTTCATATCATCTTATCCATATATAGTATAGCTAATCAGCAGTCTCATTTCATTCGCACATGTTTCTGTTGCTACAGACGTGTTAATTACTTCAGCATACAAAAATAATTTGACGTTAAATTGTTGATGAGCGATAGCTTTGCCGGATAAATATTACTGTATTTTTTACAAATTGGTTGCTGCGTATTATCATTATCCCTGACTTGAAAAGGAAGGGATTCTTTGAATCGGTTAAATGTGTTCATGCTTGTCAAAGAAATCCACCGGGGATGCGGCTGACCTCCTCAATAATGAAAGGGTTAAACTATCCTCCACTAGCTCGGTGTGCACGTTTTCCATTTCTTGCAAAGGCTGATGATGTTTGCACTCGCCAAGACGACTCAATAGGTATTGCACCGCACACATCTTTGAAAGGTTTTCAGCCTCGCTGGGCTCGATGAAAGACAAAGGTAACATTGGCATTCTTTGCAATTCCGCTGAATGTAATTACAGACTTGGTATTAGATTCCCAGGATGGAGATGTACTGCGGTTAATCTCGTGAATTCCAATTGTTCGAGTTCAATGAAAACAATGATAACTTAAAATCAGTAGCATTTTTAGACCCTTTCAGACCCTTATTTTCAGTATACCATGTTCAAATTCTACCCACATCAAAGCAAAGGAGGATGATAATTAAGGAACAGTGAAACTCAAACCACATAAATGCGGGGAAATAACACAGAAATATGCTACTGATGTGGGCCAGCCGGCTCAGGCGGGGAGTCCCAGAGCTGAGGAGCCTGCAGCAAGAATCCCCTCAGTAATAAGGTGAGTATTAAGAAGCACCGGAGGAGGCCTGCCTGAGGGATGTCACACGCTGCTCACGGGGGGGAATGAACAGTTCTGAAATATAGCTGGGAGCCTGGCCATGTAGTTCCATAACATTAACAGTAAAGTCTGAAAATCAATTTCAAAACTTTGCGGCCTGCAAAGAGGCGCATGGAGGGGTGAAATGTGTTCTCATCTTCTAGAATTAGTTAAGAGCCGAGATAACCGCAACACTCCAAACAAGACTACTTCAATATCCGTGGTGACTGAAAAAAGACTTAATTATTTTCTATGATCGTCATCCGAGGGTAACAAGACTGCATCACTCTCACTTGGTTATCAATGGTTATTATTATTATTATGGAGGATATTCCTATGTAAGTTAGTGAGAGGAACAAGCAGAGCTTAATAACAGGGTCTCTGATTTTGATTCATTGTTGGTGACACAGTGACGAGGCCTGCATGCATGCTTCTCAGACCGGGCTCCGCAAGCATGCATGCCCATTATAACCTCTGCAATTACGTAATTGCAGCTATGAGACGGGACTCGAGTCCTCGATTGTTTCCATGGAGATGAACTGGTACTCGGAGGAAAAAAGTTGCGATTACGAATCCGTCTACTACTTCAGCACCACCGCAGAGAGGGGGCCATGGATTTATGCAATGCAACAACATAGTGAGAGCCGCGATCGGCTTCAGCGGCCACGTTCAAGCCGGAAACCCGCTCGAGGCTACTAATATTTCAGAGTAATGGTCGGGGGCCATAGATTACAGACCTCAGGCAGATAAAGGATCAATGAGTCAGGCAGAGTAGACTAACATATCAGGCTGTTCTCATGCACTGTCCAAATCTATACCTATGAAAAATAATGCACTATGTAGTGTATATATCCCATGTAATCAATTCATAACTAGGATAGGCGACATAGCATATAGAGTGATAAAGTCCCTACGCACACTTTAACACTCTTAATACTACTGCATGTCTCCTGGAGGTCGGAGTGGATGGGTGGGTCTAAAACTAGCACGACATTACATTGACATTCTGCGTGTCATGAGGACGCATTTTAGGCTTTGTACGCCACGCAACAGCAGTTAGGTTCAGGCAACAAAACCACTTAGTTTAAATACTATTTTTTATGCCCAACCATGACATTTTTCCTAAACCTAACTAAGTAAAATATGTACGTAAACAACGTAACATAAGTACGGAAAAACACGTACAAACATCACTAAAATACATGTGACAAACGTAAAGTAACTTAAGTAAAATCATCGTGTCCCATCTTAAACCAGAAGTCAACATTGACTTATTTGTCACGTAACTTCCGTACTTAAGTTACGCCACTTCTGTAGTTATTTTAACCGAAACCATGATCTTTCCCTAAACCTAACCAAGTAGTTGTTTTGCCGAAACACTGTGATGTGTTGCTCATGTTGCTAGACATTTATAGGAAAACGCACAAAAAATAACAAACTTTTCCTAAGATATCATATGAACCATTTTGGATATATTTAATATGTTCAACTAAACAATCTGTCTGCCCTAGCACTCTCTGCTACTAAGGGATGGAGAGAGGGGATTGCAGGTTAACAAGCGGCATGCATTTTGGTAATTGTGCTAACTAGGGAGATGGCATCCCTGCCCGCCCCCTCATATCGCCTACTGATTAAACTCGTAAGGATCCTCACATCATAGATGGACAAAAACCAACCGTTGTCTGATTAGCTTTGCAGAATATAACAAATCAATATTATTCAGCCCATGCATATTCTGTATGTATAATGTCTTCAAAACACATAGTTCATTCTATTTTTTATTATTATTTTACATTGTCACGTGGATGGAATCAAACAGACGGTCGACCCGAGGCCCCCTTGCAGACTGCAGCTGAACTCAAAGTTTAATCCGATTCACCTTTGAACTTTGATGTTTGTCATGACCTTTTTTAATGTGCAGCCAGTCAGATGACGGCTTAATGTGAAGTTGCCTGTAAGCCATGTGTGACAGAGGAAGAGCAGACATCATTCTATGATGCCAGAACACTATACGCAGTCAGATGGGGCTACCGGCTTTGTGGGAAAAAAAAATGCAAGTTGTGACCAAAAATTTCTGCTAGACTTTGCCCCTCAGGGAGGCTGATAGGGATTTAAATCAATGCAAAATACTCATCAAGTACTTGGCCAGCTAATCTGAATTCTGGCTCTCAAATCACGCATCCCTGCTGCTACTCTTGTTCTGCAACACCTGCACTATGTCTTAATAGGTCAGTGAGAACGGATACTCTCTAAAAAAGCCTGTTTAGCTGTTCAGAGCCACCGGATACTGGAGATTTCCCTCTCACTTCATCCACAGGGTCAATCATAAGTGAATGACGCAGGTCTCTATCAGTCTGCCTTGAAAACACTTGTGAGGGAGGTCTGTTTTCAGAAAAAGGGGCCATTTTGTACTTGACTGCTGTATAAACACATGTTGAAGTGTTGTTCTGTGTCTCACCCAAAATAACCTTTTTTTTAGGTGGGTGACTCACAAATGCATCACGTCAGAAAGGTTGCAGACCAGACTATATATGCTGCTGTTAGTAAAAGCTCTGACTACACGAGTCTTTTTCCTGTGTTCCGCTGTGACCTGATTACGCAACCCTCTCCCCTAGGGCCTTACCTGAGCCGGGGTTGTGTTTAGCTGTGTTGGAGGATGTGTGAGAGGTGGAGGTAGAGGCCACCCTCTGGTCTGAACTCATGCTGTCCTGAGGTGAGGTGGACTTTCTCGGCTTCTTGTCCGTCAGGTGGAGCGGGGAGCTTTTCTTGGGAGGCAGCAGTGGCCGCCGTGGCCTGGCCGTGGCGTTGACCCTCAGCCAGGCTTGGGCTTTGTACTCCACAATCTCTCCGTAGTTGGCTCGTGTCACCCGGCACTCGTAGAGTCCTTCGTCGCTCTTGCCGACTCTGGAGATCTGCAGCTTGTGTGAGATGTCGTTGCCCTGGACCTTCACTGTCTGTTAGAGTGATTAAAAGAGACCGCAGAGTCATAACAGTGATGGAACACCACGAGGTCTCATGACACATCACGCTACGTTGTTCTACGACATGTTACATGACTGTTACACTGTGACATTTGGATGCAGAAACATTCAGAAGAAGTGGACTGATAATTATAGGTTGAAATATAGTGCACAGGCTTCAAATAGTAGTGTGTGCCAAGAGCATATGCAGATTTTCTTTCACACAGTCTCACGGCAGTTTTCCTGAAATAGTCACGAGATGATTTAATTTATTTAACTCATGTACATAGACACAAATGTCCCCTTTTTTTTGTGATTCTCAGCATGTCGTACGTATTTTTTGTGCGTTTTCTTACGAATGTCCAGCAATAGTGTGTCAATTTCCACTCCAGTCTTTTCAAAATAAAACTACTTATTTAGGTTTAGGAATAGGGCTTTCAAAATGTCCATTGCCAGTGGACCCAAAGTAATATTAAGGATATTATATTATTAAGTAATATTGAGTATAACACTCACTAATACCACTGCTGCATGGAACGCTACATGATGCCAACCAAGAAGGATTGTTAGGTTGAATATCCGACCGCGAGGTCCAACAGCGGTTGTACCGGGAAGGTCCGATGACCTCATTCTGCATAGTAAGTAGCCACATGCTTCCAACAGAGGTGTATTAAGACGGCGGTGCAGGGAGAGTTTGTATTTTCGGAACAACGGGACTTTGGGACAATAGGTGTTTGTTTTACAGAATAACGGGCTGTCGGTCTATTGGGCTTTCGGTCCAGTGGTGCATTTTTTGGACTATTGGGTTGTCGAAATAATGGACAGTCCCCTCCACCTTGCCGTTATTTATACTTCCTGGTTCACAAAAATGTTAATTACATAAGAAATTAATTATCTGTTGACCATCATTACAAACATGTGAAATTCGTGTCAATATACACAAATCAATATATCAAATGTCACTATTTCACAAACTGCTGTGCAACTGGCTGTTTCTTTCCATCTTGTGGTGAACTTTTGAGGGTTTCGGAAGACCTTTTTTATACCCGGTGGCCCTTGAGCCAACATCTTTGGCTTACTGTCTTGTGCATAAAATCTAGTGGTGTCTTTAGATGAGCTATCTAAATAAAATCCTCTATCACAGTACATATACGTAATTGAGTAAAAGTTCCGGAAAGTCGGCTGAGAAACTGGTTACAGATAAAATAGCTAAATGGTAATGTATGTTTTTGGCAGACATTAAGGTATTTAATCAAAGAGATGCAGCAGTCTTGTAAAGCCAGTGTTACCATTAAGCAGTCCTGCTCATTGATTTGCAATGCTGCCTGCAATGGCTTTATACAACCCAAAGTATTTAAAAGGATATTAAATCTTGGCCTTTTTAGTGGTAAGTTTATATTTGGCTAGTAAATTGGTACAGACCATGAAAACCTGGCTTCACATTTTCAGTATTTCTCCATGACATTACATATTAATGACTAAAGGAATGATGGAAGTTAAAGTTCATGAAGGAACTTCCTTATGAGTTTTTGACTGTTGCACATTTAAAATAACACCTAAGACCCTAATTGCTAAATTCTGATCTGTGAGCGAGTCTGCAATCCACAACTGTGCGTTTATCAATAAGAGGTAAGGAAGTGACCCATGGTGGTCTGTACAGCTCTGAGAGCAGTGCAGAATACTCATTTGCACATGTACGTTAATCAGAACAGGTCAACTGGTCGAGTTGTTTATACACCACTATTTCTTTTGTTGTTTTTTTAACCATATACTTTCGAAGGAAATATAGTATGTATTTATGAATTATGGCTGCTGTTCATGTCCCATGTGAAACCAAAAGTCAACATTGACTTCTTTGAAATTCACGTAAGGTATACGCATGGTTCGGCATAAAATAGGTAAGTTTGTTAAACAAATATACTTTGTTTTAAGCCAGAACCATGATGTTTTACTAAACCTAACCAAGGAGTTTTGTTGCCTAAACACAATTTTGTACAGTTTTTTCAACATTTTATAATGTTAATTACGTTCCTATAACCGCGACTGCAATTTAAAATGCAGTTTTTGGCAGGTTAACAAAGCACAGCACTTTGAGTCCTGCATGTGGTTAGATAAAGACAACAACAAAAAAATGTAGGTTTACGGAAAGGTAGTGATTTTGGGTCGATACTGAAATAGTGAACATGTCCTGTTTTGTGCTTTTTTATATTCCTAGACCTATTCCATTACTTTACAATGTTATCGTAACTCATGACTAACACAATTTGTAACAAATCATAATACACCTTTAAAGGCCTTGACCGTGCCTTGACCGTGCCTTGACCGTGCCCCCCGGTGTGTCAAGGCCTTTAAAGGTGTATTATGATTCGTTACAAATGACAAAGTGATGATACGAAAACGCAAAATACTCGAATGCAAATATTAGATGTCTTGGGCTTTTATTGTGAAAGGTAAGAACAGAGGGAGTGGATCTGGTAGGCGCTGCCATTGTCAAGGTTGAAAGAAGGAATACAGTTTGTCGTCTTGGTTCAGACTACGGAGCCTCCGCTGTTGTTCCATAAATAAATATAGGCACAACTCAAACTGTTTAGCACTTGATTGGTTAAGGCCTTTATTCCTGGTGTGGAAGCTCAGAAAAATCACCCCCATTCCAAAAAAAACAACAATTAAGTTACTTTTTTTGCAGCGTAATATTCGTGTTCTGTGTGAAAGTATTCATGACAAAAAAAACAACTGTTTGAAAAAATGTCCCTGGGGTGTAAAGGCCTTAAACGTCATCTATAGGTCAGCTTGATGTTAGACCTGTCACTTTACATTGCATGAGCCTCTTTGACTCTCTGCGAACTCCAGCTAGGTCATGGAGAGGAAGTGTAGTGTGTGTTGCACTGGGGCTCAGAATGCACATAGAGTGACAGGGAAAAAAAAAAAAAAAAAAAAAAAAAAGGGGGCAGAACAGTTGGCGGGGCATGAGCGCAGGAAGGGAACCACTCTGACAGTAATAACACACTGCCACTGATTTCACTGATTAGCTCCTTTCTCCGGTTGAAGGTGTATTATTCGGGGCAAATCAGCTGCTGTTGTGTTTGCTCGGAATGAAACGCTGCCAACTTGCGTCACGGCGGCACACATTAGAGAGGGTCGCAACCGGCGACACAGGACGTGGGACTCAACTTACACTTATTTTCGTTCCCTCGTCATCTGGATCGGGCTCTGGTATCATCTCCATCTGGGGAACACAGAAAGAAAGGGAATCATTAGCAGGGGTGATAGTACCCTGCTGCTGCAGTGGAGCTCTGCAAGCTGAGGACACATTCAAATATGTATGTTATGCAAGTCTAGTGTCAGTCTCCGTTAAACCCAGCTACGTGATTACTACGACAACATTAAAAAAAAGGGGGCACCATCTATCCGCTGACGGTTATGAATCTTTCATTCCAACATCAACACACAGTTTACAGACTGAGGGGTTGCATTGCTACTGCTCTGCCTTTTAAAAATAAATGCACAAAGATGTTGCCACTGTTTTTTTAATTTATTTTTAGATTCTTTGAGTGGTTGTGTCGAGAAATTAGACTGCAGTGAATCAAGGGGGTCCAGACCAGGATGCTGTGTGAACAGCTTCCCTTAGACAAATGACGCCTCAAAAAGCCTCCTTCAGTCTCCGCAGTAAAAGTTATATTATCCATGAAAACTTATGAGGAATAATAAAATGTCAGACGGACTGGAAGAGCTTTTTTCAGTGAAAGAAAATCAAAAAAGTAGTGAACAGCAGCGTGGCTCTGGGGCTCAAGAAATGCCCCTGTTTGAGCCCCGGCGGCATAATTCTAGCACGGTGGCAAGCACTAAGCCCACAGCCTACATCATGGACTGGGCATTGATTTTAGAGGCTATAATTTATTTATCTCACATCGGATGCCAAATGGATGTGTGCCCGGGAAAAAAAAGAGCTGAAGAGGAGCAAGAGCAGTGCAGCAGAAAAAGGCTCGAGAGGAGGAGGAGGAGGAGGAAGTTTCTCCAGAGGATGTGGAAGCTCCATGGCTGAGACGGGGAAAAAAAAAAAGAAAAAAAAGGCAGGGTAGGAGAGGGATAAGATGGCTACTTATGAGCATTCGCAGCAGAGAGCGTTCCTTCAAGTGCTGTAATTACCTCGGAGGAACCGGGCGCTTTTCTCTGGAGGATGTTCGGCAGACAGGTGATTAATGAGCGGAATTAGGAGCCATAGCTTTCCCTGTCTGCATGTATGCATGACTCTTACATCTTGACTCCACAGATGGACCCGGCATCCTCTATTGTATCAAGGAGAGACGACTCTAACGGGCGAGGCAGGATTAATTGTCCTCAAGTCTTTGGCGTCGGACAGTTTCAAGTCATCAATTTCAGCCTCCTCTTTTTTTACAAACTTCACACAGTGGTTATATGGGCTGGGTGTGCAGTCTATATCTGTCACCTGAGGAGGATAAAGTTCCACTCGAGGACAGATGCTCTACACACAGTGGCTGCCGTGTTCAGGAAAACATGGCGACTATTAAAGAAGATGGTGGATGAAACGGTTTAATTGCTTCTCAGACATTTCATTATGGAAAGTCCTATGGGGATAATAAAATGGCTTTTCCTCACAACACAGCTGAACTCTATTCTTGTCCAGTGTCCGGCGTTTAATCGATTGTAATATAAGATGAATAATTCAAATCCTTTACTGACTTTTGTCCCAATCGGAAATGAGCAACATGTCGTCATTGCTTCATTGATTATTGCAACATTCTGTCCTGACTGATCAAAGAACACATTCTTTAACTGTTGGGTAACGCTTTATAATAACTATTATTTATAAATGGTCAATCAATAGGTAATTCAACTTAGTTATTTTACTGTTAACAAATTGTATCATTTGTTTGTGTAATATGAAATAATTAGTTTATAAATTATATATTGTATCATAGGTGATAAGTCATCAAAATGCAATTGTTATTGTCTCTTAAGTACATTTTTATTCTAGTCTAGTGTATTTAACAGTTTATTGTTGCACACATTAAAACATTTGATATACTACATTAATTATTTATTAACGATTATCAAATAAAATAATTTTTGTAAAGCAAATACAAACATTTCATATTGTAGATAGATGGACCAGTAACCAATTATTAGCCATTGACAGTATTAATTATCTAAATATTGTTTATAGATACTTTATAAAGTATTTATTAACCATTTAACAACGTATTATAATCATCAGTTGCAACTTTATAATAGCAATCCGAATAATGTTTATAGATGTTTTACAAACTTTATTTAAGGTTTACAAATAATATCTCATTAAAAAACAGATACTTATATATAGTATATAAATGTAATAATGCATACACCAATAAACTGTTAAAATAAATTATAGCATTACTAATAATTAGAAAAATATTATCATTAAGTTGTTTGTTAACAGTAAAATAACTATTAACTGAGTTTAATTAACTATCAATTTACCATTTATAAATCCTGGTTATTATAAAGTGTTACCAACTAACTAACCAACCCAATGCTGACTGGGAAGATCTCCCTGCGTCCCTGTGTTTTTATTGCTTTGATTCCATCATTATCTTCATCATTGCAAACCCTTTTGATGATAACTGAAGAAGAACTAAACTTGAAACGTTATAATCCAAAGTAGCCTTTTTGTGTTTTCCATGACATTATTTGTGCACATCTTCTCTCTCTTACAGCTCCTCTCACTCCTTCTCTGTGTCATTGTAAAGTATGTTCGTGTAGGTCCTTCTGTTGACTGCAAAAAACTGCCTGAAACTCACCCGTTGATATTACTGCTTCATTTGCATGGCCTACGGGCAATTAGCTACACTATCGCTGCTCAGGGTGTCGCAAACCGACTCAGTCACACTCTCTGGGCTCTATTCTGGTGTCGGCGCACAACGCAGCGCCGCATCGGTGAGCTTGTATTTTTCCTGCAGCGTACTGAGGTTTTTATCTCTCCGGCTGCACCGGTTTGGTGATTCGCCATGCACCCCAGTAGAAGGAGAGGAGCATGTAGAGGTTGGCGATGAATCCAGCGGTGCTCTGCAGGACGATAGCTTGGCTCACTTTTGTTCTGTAATAGTTTGGTCTTTTTATTTAGTGAAGGAAACCTCCCTTTAATCACACAAACATTCAGTTATTCATTATTTCCACCAGCTATGACTGTTAGTAGCCGGTACTGAAGGCCTTTTCTTCACTCTGCTGACTCTTTGCAGCCATCTGAAGGCAGCAGGTATCTGTTCTATCTGTAGTCTTTAGCTGGAGGGTTGATGTGCAATGTCAAGGTACAATTACACACTGCATGTTAAGTTTTGTTCAACCAGCACCAGACTGTTGCAAAATACCAACCTTGTCATATTGATGAATTATTCTACAGGTTCTACTCAAGATCAACAGGCGTGTTGGAGACGGATGCGTTCACAGCCTCATTAAAAAATCGTAGATCAATTAAAACTTTTCTGTGCTAATAACTTCCTCAGGGTTGTCCGTTTCTACCAGTCCTCTGTGTATGTCCGTCCATATGTTGCAGTGAAAAGTTTGGTTTGAGATGGATGATGATGGATGGGTGAATAAATTCGCTTAGACGCCCAGAGCAGCTGACGTTGTATAACAAGCAAGAAAGTCCACTTAGGGATGAGGTTGGGGTGGACAGTTGGGTCAAACAAACATGGACTATCACCATGGAGACCACTGTGTCCTGTGTAAAACCAAGTCTACATTGACTTATTTTACTTTACTTCTGGTATTTAATCTAAGCACTTAACTAAAGGCGTGTGCATACTTATGTAATAACCTTACTTATTTCAACCCAAACCAAAGTAATCCAACATTGGAAGTTTATTTTGAAAAGACATGTATGCATGAAACAAGCAGCAACTCTACGTTTCCAGTGAACACTGAAGTTTATTTTGAAAAGACACTGTATGCATGAAACAAGCAGAAACGCTACGTTTCCAGTGAACACTGAAATTTATTTTGAAAAGACACTGTATGCATGAAACGAGTAGTCCAAAACTGACGCAAGAGGGGTGGCCTAGCAAGTCATAGTTTGAAGTGTAGGGCCATTGACCAAGCGTCGGTATTTGAATAGAATAGAATAGAAAGCTTTTTTGTCATTGTATTAAATACAACGAAATTCACGTTTGACGAGTTGGGAGTGAGAATGTGTTGCAACTGGAGTAATCACCATTCCTCTTCTTCTATTATTTACCACTATGTCTCCCGCAGCGACACACAAGTGACGCAAACGGTCGCAGATGTCGGTCACAGATATCAAACATGTTTAAAATAATCTTTTTTTATATGCCTACTGCCAACACCAACTGTCCCAGACTGGAACAGACCCAGTCTGGAACAGACCCGGTCTGGAACAGACCCGGTCTGGAACACCCCAAATCACCCCAATCATACTCAGAATCGGCTCAACAGTCCTGATATTGCGCCTTCAAGAGGGCATTGCTAAAGGAAGAGTTAGTTATATTAGTAGGAGCTACCGTTTCCACCACTGTGGCTGTGAGCATGTAAACAGGAAGTTGATCAAACATTTGATGTTTATTTTTATTTGTTGAGAGCTAAATTACCAATTTTAGAAATATGTAAACTGCAACATGCACCCACTCCCCCAGACCTATTTTTAATGATGTATTTCTTTATTTTTGAAGCTGGAGCTGGAGCTGCTACTGAGTTCACAGACATCCAGCAAATTAGCAAAAAAGAAAGTGCAGAATTTCAAGAGTCAACAACTCAAAAAAGAACTATGCCTCAAGGTTCATAGGAACATTTTCACGTCACAGAACCGCATGCATGGTTGACATCATAAACACTGCGTAACATCCAGCAGCATCAAGACGAAGACTAATCACACAAAGCAGTATTTTAAGGAACCCACAGCTATTATGTGTGGTGGAACAGCGGAGGAGGATAAAAGCAATGACTATCAATTATTTTTGTTGTTTCTGGACAATATCTCTCTGCTTGAATTCACATATGGAGAATAAATCCACGTCTGTTTTTTTTTTGTTTTTTTTATATATATATTTCATCTAAATTGACTATTTGAATTTGCAGGCACTAAAAAAATTAATTCATTAAAAAAAATAGGCAGTATTTTATGAGTGTGAACCCATTAGTCACCCAGCACTGTGCAAATGCAATTAAGGTAATTGTGACTTAATGAATGTCCAATATCAATTCAGAATCCTGGCATTTATCATCCACCGTAAAATGTCATTTATCTGCCACTAAGATGTTGCTGCTGTGTGTCATTAAAAAGAACAGATAAAAACACAACAGCGCTAAATCTTTTACAGAGAACAATCACTCTGTTGCATTTAACCGTTTCAACTCGTCTTTATCCAAATGTGTACCTGACAAATGTCCCCCACAAGTTAAGTTTGGAGCACGCGACAGCAATGCGAAAGTTTTCAATGACACTGTCGGAAGAAACCTCCATTATTTTCCCATTTATATTTCATTTCTATCGCATGAGTGCCTTCTGAGCCAAAGCCGCGGCCGCTCGCAAGTATCTCAATTTCAATCGCTTGTCTCTTTATTGCAAAACCCTTTCCACCATGACACGCTGCCATTCTTCATGCAAATCTCAAATTGACTTCTTGTAAAATGTGCTCCGCAATTATTGGGCATCAAAAAGGCTCCATTGAGTTGCTGCGACTAAATTAACGTCACATGAAGAAAAATTGTTATCATTTAAACTGAAATATAGATGAGACCACCCTGCGTTGCTGTGATTGTATTACGGCTCTTACTGTGACGGGACGGGCCCTGACCCCGGATGATAGACGTGCGCGACCAATGAAAACACATTAAACGGACCAAATATTTAAATGACTTTATCGCTTTTTTACAAACACAAACACTCAGACGAGGTTAAAGTCAGGTCATGGACTTCATATGACACATTAAACCCTGTAATCTTAAGCTATGGTGGGAGAGGAAATGTGTCATTATATACTGCAGTGAAAGGCTTATCATCACCAGTTTCCATCATGTGATGCCAGCTTAGTGTGGTATTGAAATACACATTAAAAAAGACCTCTAAATTGTCCTTTAAATATGATAAGAAGCAATAATATTTCACTTAAATGCGTCTGTGATGTGCTACCCTTCAAAAGCCATCTCAAGACATGTGGATTAAAGGGTGCTTTCACACCTGTGATTGGGTTAATTTGGTCTGGACCAAGGGAACTAAAATGATACAGTGTTGCATTGTAGTTCTGGTCCGGGTTCTGTTCACACTGGCTTTTTACAAATGTACCGAGAGGAGTAAACAGGAAGTTATACACACTGATAGGTAACTCATTGATTGCCATCCTGCCATCATAAGGACCCACTTGGTGAAAATCTAATTCCGGCGACTGGAAAAAAGGAGACGTCTTATACAGTAATGAATCAGAACTTGTTACTGTGGGATCAGCCTGTTCTCACCCACAGATGTATGAATACCGTGATAATGCACAAGGCCTTTAGCCTGCAATCAGTGCGCCTTTTCTTGATTTCCTTTACCGTGAGACTGGGTTGTCGCTGTCACAGACTTCTTAATGGACTTATGAACTGACAAAGTACAGAGTCAGATACAAGCACAGCAGTTTTAACAGCTTTTGACCTGTTAATCAGAGAAAATCCCCACGCTGATGTGCATACATGTTGATTTGCATAAAAAGGTTATATACATGGGGCACGGTGGTGCAGTTAGCACTGTTGCCTCACAGCAAGAAGGTTCAAACCCAGTTTAACGCCCTTCTGTGTGGAAGGGCGCCAAGCCAAATGGTTGTCTGTCTCTATGTGTCAGCCCTGTGATAGGCTGACGACCTGTCCAGGGTGTATCCCGTCTTCGCCTAATGTCAGCTGGTATGGACTCAGCTTCTAAATAGTTTTTAATAATAATGTTAATAGTCTTGCCATCAGCTCTTAGAAATGACACCAATTGATGTAAATGCTATTATTTAACCTTCATTTCATGAATCATGAATCTGATGACTGCAGACTTTTGACTTTAAACATTATGCATTATTAGAGTCATTTTTCTGGAAGTAGTTTGAATCAATTTGACAGCAGCCGATCACATTGTGCAACCAGGAGGGAAAGGTGCAAAACAAACAGTGACTTTATCCCACCTCTTCAAGCATGGCACACAGCGTACAGTAAAGGCTACAGAGGAATCACTCAGCCAGGATCTATGTTTGAGCCAGATGGGCCCCTTAACGGCCTGAAATCAAAATCTACAGATCAGTTTCACCATGTTTGTTTCAAGGCTGATAGATAATCAATCGGCTGTATCTGAGGGCTGGGATCGGGCTTGCAGTATAATGTCATGCACTGCAAGACTCCGACAACAAAGAGGGAGCAGAAGGTACAAGTCGTGTGGCTCGTTGGTCGCCATAGGAATGTAGATTTGTTGTTGTGTGTGGCTTTTAAATCGAATGTGTTGATTGTTTTAAGCTGATATTTTATGTTTATATGTAATGTTTAATGCTCTGCACAGGACATCACATGCATTCTATATTTTAATGGGGGAAAAAAAATCCTGTACCTAAATACTTAAACAGCTCTTGGCTGTGTTCCTTGCACATCTGGATCCATTTTGTTATTAGCCGGCGTCTCTCTTGTCGTATAATTGGCCAAATGCGCACTCTGTGACACAATGCCGGGATATTTCCAGTGCGGCATCAACGAGGGTTTAATAGCACAAAATGTCTCAAAGATCTGAAACACCATGTCGTGGTGTCAGTCTCTCAGAATCAAAGAGCGAGGCTTTCTTTGTAGCGCCGCCATTTGCACTGATGCTCAATAATGATAAAAGGAGAAATCCATCATGGAAGAAGAGGTCGAGATAACAGTGTCTCCGCCCACAGCAGCAGAAAATAGACCAGCAAACTGATGTAGCAATATGATGGTGCGTTTTGCATAAGACAAATGTAACCCACGACTGAGTGTTCTCACTTGTGAGCTAATTATATGCCCGTACACCCACTTTGATTGAAAGCAATGAGTTCACGGCCCGTTGATGAGGAATGTAGGACATCACGAGCTGAAGTCGAGGTAGATGAGGCAACCTCTGACACATCGACCATCACAAATTGATGATGTTTAACAATGTAAGAGTATCTGCCGGGATTTTTTTTTTTTTTTTCTGAAAGAATGCATCTGCAAAAGGCAGCACGGAAGCTAGAGTCAGAATAAAAGAGGTAGTTTGAATTGATTTGATGAATATCATAAAAAGACAGCTGGCATGATAAAAACACAGAGCAATCTTCTAAAGAGGTGGTGACTGACAGAAGACGAGCAGTCTGACTTACTAAGCCAACAAGAGACACAAGTATTGACATGGATACTTGCATCAAATATACAATCTCCAACTTGAAATACAAGACATGCCATCATCAGGAGACTACCTGTCTGAAAGAACGATTGATCAACAGCATAGTGAATGCACTGTGCAATACATCCGATGTTTCCTCAAACAGGTTTCTCTGCCCACTGCCTTGAAGACGAGTTGAGGTCCGAGATGTCCGCGGCACGGTTTCAGATTCATTCATTGAAATTATCATGATCTGCTGTATAATAGTTTATAGATTACTTTTTTATAGGGCTGTCAATCAATTTGAATATTTAATTGTGATTAATCACACATTTTTTATCTGTTCAAGATGTACCTTAAAGGGAGATTTGTCAAGTATTTAGTACTCTTATTAACATGGGAGTGCTTTATGCAAATGTATGTGTATATTTATTATTGGAAATCAATTAACAACATAAAACAATGAAACATATTGTCCAGAAACCCTCACAGGTACTGCATTTAGCATAAAAAAAAGGTTGAGGACCACTGGACTACATGCTGTACAGATGACAATAAAGGTGTAGTTATTACATGCAAATTACTTACAAAATACTGTGTCATTCATACGCCATTTGGTGAGGCCGGGTTGGAGTTAGATGAGGCCGTCAGCCTTAATACAGTGCATACTGTATAATGTAATACTGTACTGGTTACTGTAATCCTGTCCATACTGGGCATGAAAAAAATCCTTCCTAACGTGACTCCAATGTATGAAATTAGGAACAAATGCCCACTTGTGTTGTGGTCAATAAACCCCGCCAGCAAGAACATCCATATTGGACAATTATGCCAAACCTTGGATTATGTTCAAGATACCCACTTGATTGCTGAAGCTTCGTATTAGCTTCGACTGAAGTTTAGAATACATTTTTGCACAGAATGAGGACTGTGGATTTTGTTCCTCCTTTTCTGCAGTGTGGTCAAAGGGATCATTTTACAGGCAGTACAGACAAGCGGAACAATTACAACCACCAATAACTCTTGCATGAAGACAATCTTGCAAAATCCCAGACCTGTCCATGCAACAGGGTGCTTCTTCCATGTCGTATAGCACCAGTGTACCTAAGAGAACCATACCAGTTCTGCTCCTAAAATCTGTAAAGGTTTAGGTGTGCTCCACTTGTTCCGCCATTGTGAGACTGAACTTCTCATACCTTCTCAAAATAAGTGGTAAATCTTCCATGTAAAATCCTGTGAACTGTATAACGTTGGATTCGGTGTGCTCTTTCCTCAATTCAAACCCAGAGTATGGCTCTCTTTAAAACTCTGCGATCCAGTGCAAGCACAACTCTCACTATAGTTTGTTTACTTGGTTCAATGTGAGAGCATTCATCTTTTGAATACATATCAACAAAACCCCCAGGGCAATGCGATAGAGGAGTGAAACGCCGCATATGTAAGGCACCTACAAATTGACAGTGTATTGATACCCGGTGACACATCTCCAATTATGATGGATGTGTTTGGCGCCATCGACATTCATTACAGCCAGGACAACTTAATCACATCCCATAATGGGCTATGAATGCTGCGTGCATTTCAAATTCAATCCCTCGGGCTCTCGGTGGCGGTGTGCCCCCTCTCTTCAAGAACAAAAAGTGAGGCCATAGTGGGTGGAAAGTTAGAGTACATAAAGCACAGTAGTGTGCCCTGTAAAGTGCTTCCTAATTACAATGCTCACTGACTCCCGCTTGAAGATGTTTTGGGTCTAAGCTTAGTTGTTAACCCTAATTACATCCCACAGCTGACAGGGGTCCCATTCACATGCAAACACTAATCCCCTTCACAGCCCATTGGTTTATGACAAGAGCTATGTTAATTACATGTAAAGCCTGCAATTGTGCGTGTAGAAAACATGAAAGTGCTTGAATTGTGTACAATTACTCCATTACTTTATCCAGTGAAGGGGAAATGATCCTTTGACAAGCCAATGTTACAGGAATTAAAGACCAAAGGAGCGCTCGTATTGAACTGTGAGATGGTCTCAAAGCGCGACCGAAACAAGATGTACAAGAGGGTGACACTAAAAATGCTATAACGCCACACGCACCGCATCCCATCTCAGCTCTGTTCATCACACCCGTGCACGCTTTGGCAGCATTGGAAGGAGGACCTATTAGTCCCAGTGTGCAATGCTGAGGTCAAAATCGGAGGATTGTCCTCTTTTCAGCCACTGCTCTCGCAAGTAGCCGTGCAGACATCCTCAGACATGCACTTGACACTCTTTGTGTCGCAGCATCAGGATCCTACAGCGCTCGCTTCCACGAATTGCAATTAGTCGCAAGGCCCCCCCAAAGGGCTACTAGAGTGCTTCCATCATCTGTTCAAGTTTCATCAAAATTGCTGCACTTGGACACTTATGTCAAAGGCAGTACATGACATGCAACAATGTCTGTAGATGCTTCTCTAAAAGGTATCTTTTTAGTTAGGTAATTTTGTTGAAATTAATTTGCGAGGTGGAAATTTTGCTACATTTGCTAGAATAATATAAAATGAACAAAATGGCGGTGCTTTATCAGCCATCTTAATTTTTTTAGACTCAAACACAAAAGAAGTTGATCTTACATACTACAGCATTCCAAGATTCTGATCTCATGGAAGGTACATTTGTAGTCCTGGGACGATATGTATTGCAATCCGATATTATGATTTATTGTGATTTTTGTTAACTTTTTTAACACTACGCCATGGGAAAAAAGTTGAATAACACACTTCTAGGGACTTTTACTTTGAAAAATCTCTAAATTGATAAAGTAAAACTATTTGATTTTCAGCATGTATGTAGTCAGAGATGTCCCAAAGTCAAATATATCAATAAATGCTTGACAATGAGTCAAGCAAGAGTTTTTAGGCCACAAAACTAAGGCAACGGCCACACTTAGGTTCATGCAACAAAAGCAATAACGGTGTTATTATTGCGTGCAAAATAACTTGACAAATTGCTGTATAAAGCACTTGGTGAGAGCGGTCTGCAAAAGATGTACTGTTTAACCTTTAACTCCACACTGTTGTTCTTTAAGAACAAACGTGCTGAGCATGAGAATCCGCTCATTAAAACACCACTTAGTTTCTTTCTTCTGAAATATCTCGACCGGGGCCTGGTCACTCTATTGTTGCCTGCAGCTGTAATTACTCATTACTGTAATTAAGCAACGAGTTTTGTGCATGTGTCTTTTGTCTTCGGTTTGAAATTTTAATCAGTATGCTGTGATAAGAGTTGCAATTTGCTTGAGCTTAATTTGCATTCTTCCAACATCCGTGAATGACAGTGGTCAGATTCTGCAGACGTATCACGTGTTTAAACGGTGGTGGAATCAGCCTTCAAGCATGTGTGTGAGATATGTCAATTACAATGTGTTCATGATTTAAGTAGTTTTGTATTGCAAAATATTCTTAACTATAACATAGGAAGCAGAAGATGACAATGTTCTTTTAGAGAAGGTGCAGGGAAGTTACATCGTCTTGGTGGTTTATGACATATAACAATATAACCACATGTAATTACAACGTCTGGATCCAGACACAGATCTTTATTACATGTCATCCACCTCTTTTCTATCCCCCCACATGTTTCCCTTCACTGTCAAATACAAATAAATAATTCAATAATGCAGGGAAGCACAATAGTTTGGATCCAAAAAGAGAGAAGCCAAGTTGACAGCCAATAATAGTGTACAGTCGTAAAAGTGTCACGACTGGAAAAGTAATAAGTCTGACAGGAACACAGAACAATATTCCGAAGTCCTCCAAAACTAAATGACAAAATATGTCACTTGTCATCGCACATCACATCACATTAATGAATATCATTGAGTGTGCCAGCAGAGGGCACACTCTCAGCAACAGTGGATAACGACAGGTCTCTTTAAGTCAGTGATGAAGCTAGTTAAATGTAAAACAGTCCAAACTGTGCAAGAGAATGAGGAGCCCGGCTCGACTGCTAACCCAAATCCCCCAATGCTATATTGCATCTGAGGAAGGATCCAGTTCAGGTTATAGCTCTATAAGCAAGCACCTGCTGGTAAATGCGCTGGCTGGCCTAAAATAAGGTCATTCCATACACACTGATAAAGGCTATGTGGATGTTTCGGATTCAAATAGAAAGGTACATTTCCATGCAGTAACTTTACAGAAGCCCAGTACACAATGTGTGGTTACAGGAGAAGAGACCCTGGACTGACTGTTTTTGTGCAGCAAGAGGAAGGAGGAGAATGGTAAATGGACCTGCACTTATATAGCTCCTTTCTAGTCTTCCAACCACTCGGAGCGCTTTACACGACATGTCACCATTCACCCATTCACACAACCATTCATACACTGATGGGCAGAGGCTGCACTACAAGGTGCCAACCTGCCCATCAGGATCTAATCTAAATGCTCATTCAAACACAGACGGCACAGCCTTCGGGAGACATTTGGGGTTAAGTACACTTCGACATGTGACTGGAAGAGTCGGGGATCAAACCTCTGACCTTCCGATTGGCCGGCGACACGCACAAGTTGTCAGTTGTCAGCTGCTGACAAGAGAGATACAGAGATATAATACAACAATAACAATGCCAACATGTGGATGCTAAGCAGGTGCAATGATCAGGATCTTAGTTTAGTGTGTCAGCGTGCTAATATTAGCACTAAACACAAAGAAGCCTAGATGTTAGGCTGAAGGAAAAGCGTGGATAACTGTAGCAAATTTTCACGGCAATCCATCCTATAGTTCAAGACATTTCACTAAAAGCCAAAACTGTCAACCTGCTGGTGGCGCTGGAGAAAAACTCAGAGGTTTACCAAAGTCAGTAGACTTCATCCTCAGGAGATTTCATATTGAGATATTTCAGTCTGGATCAAAGTGGTGGAACGACCGACAGACAGACCAGCACTGCCATCCCTATGCTGCTAGCATGGCTACAGATTGTAACTTTGACGAAGTTTAGGCACTAAAACTTTGTCTAGATTAGGGAAAGACTGTTGACATGGTCAAAAGAAACCAAAGTTAACTGTTGAAATGAGGAAATGAACAGCTGTGTGTTTTATGTAAAACAAGGGCGAATTTGCAATACCTGTGACCACATATACGCACATGCATTACCACAAACACAAAGAGGGCGTGGCTTAAGTATAGGGGACAGGGATAACCCACACCAATGAAAAAGGAACTCTCTGCTGAGACCAACGATGCCTCCCGCAAGAGTCTACAAGAAATGGTTCATGAGTTGTGAAAGGGGCGGGGCTAAAGTGTAGGGGGAGGGACTAACTGTCTTCAACTCTGCTGAGTCAGCCCGGTCTCACCAAATGGCATATGAATGACAGAGTAATTTGTAATTAGTCATTTTGCGTGCAATAACAACGCCGTTGTTGCTCTCGCTGTGTTATTTCACGCCATGTGGTCTGTACTGACTGGAATGCAAAGGCATCTGAGTGAATATGCTACACTCAGAGCTAGTGACGTAAAATAAAAAGTGAGACAGACTGTTTACGGCAGATGGGTCCAACAAACACGGGACTTTCAACCAGAAACCATGTTCCAAAGTGTTGTTATTTAGGTTAGTGACGCTTGTGATGTACTTAGTTTATGTAGTTATTTTAAGTCCAACAATGATGTTTTCCGAAACCGAACTACCGGTAAGTGATTTTGTTGCCTAAACATAACTACGACCTGTAGCGACATGGCGGTAAATGACATTGGAAAAGCCTAAAATGCGTTATCATGACATGCAGAATGTCCTTAAAATGTTGCGCTATTTATACGCCTTCCATGAGATTGGGTTGGCTCCACATGTGCGCATGCATCCAAGTGCAGATACATTCACACACACACAAAGAGGGTGTGGCTTAAGTATAGGGGCAAGGCTAACTCTCTGCAATGATGACTCCCCCAAGAGTCTACAACAAACGATTCATGAGTTTAGCCATGGTATGTGGATCTGTTTAGAAGTGATGCGCCTTTTTGTCTTAGGCCGCTCTCATTGCCACACCCTCACAAACACACACCTTCACACCCACACACTTGGCATCTACGCATATTTCGGCATACTATAGGATGGAAATTGTGCCGCCAAAGGGGTGGGGAAATGTCTTAGGGACAGACTGACTAACAGAGTGATATACTGTATAGAGCTGCTGGTCGCAGCAAAAAAAAATATGTGAAACAATTTTTTCTTTTTACTGAATTAAAAAAAAAGAAAAGAGATTGTAAATTAGCTGCTTTAGCTTGTCCTAAATCAAAGTGTACTGCGCCTTGAAAGCTGCTCTTTCTAAACCCTGCATGATCACTCTCTCCTTTTAAATGTCTACCTTTGTAGGTTGGCACCCAGCAAAAAGTGCATCCAATAATCCAAGGATAGGAACAGACAAGCGTAGAAAAGGGCGTGATGAACAAGCGTGAAAATAAATCTGCACCTTCTGAGAAGCCCTAATTGATTTGGCAGTTTAATTTTTGTCCTGGCTGGCTAATCCATTTCCAGGGAGACAAAAAGGTGAAATGGCCTGGCTGGAAATGAGGGGACAGAGGCAAAGGCGCTCTCCGAAGAATACTGAATGGAATGAGAGACACTGAGTGAAATGTCAATTCAAGTCGACGGCGGCTAGCAGAATGACAAAGTACTTACTACTCGCAACGGGAATGCCTAATGAGCGCCGAGAGGTGACATTTGAGGAGAACGCTGAATTGTGACAGCTTTAGTCCAGTTTTTAAAGCTCAACTAGGCTATTTTGTACATTGGCAGCTCAGACTGATGGCTGCTTGAAAAAACCTGAACTGATATGCCCAGATATCCTCAAAGGACGTCATCAGCCAGTCTGTCCAGTTTTATCTGGAACGTGCACTGCTCACTGTTATATAGGGGAAACCTTTACTTAGATTTCCTTCTTCCTGTGGACAGACTTTTCCATCAGTGACAACAAAGAGAATACCATTTAATTTGGACAAAGGGGGAAAAAACTACAGCAGTTCAATTAACGCAAAGTCCTTTTTCTCTTCCAGCTCTACTTTGTGGTTTCGGTGGGTCACTTACATCAATGTTTTGGCTATTACAGCTTCTCATCGAGCCTTCCAACTTCCAAATGAACTCTCTGCTCTTTATGTGAGGAATCCAATCAGCTATTCTCTCCTCTTCACCTTAGATACATTAGAATATGTCAACCATCTTGGTCGGACAAAGAACTAATAACGAGATCACTTATATTTCAGACCCACTTACCGATGATCTTAGCACAGTATGGTCCAAACACACTGAGGTGTACGGGACAGATTCCTAATGAGTTCACGGAAAAAACTTTCAAAGATTTGACGCGTACCCCACAGGAGAAGGAGAGTCTCTGTTCAAAGCGCTGGAGATGGCTGTAGTCTGCTTACAGTAATGGTGTGAGACTGTTAAAAAAGAGCCACAGGGGTGGTACAATAATAGGAGCAGCACAGGAAAAAAAAGGTCTTTGAATTAACTAGATCACAATTACAAACGCAGCCACACAAGCGAGTCATATCAAGTTGAATGACAATTAGCAGTATATGTGTCAGCAGGGAAGAAGTGTAGAAGAAGTTTGGCAGACACTACAGAAAACGTTTTTACAGCCACATGAAGAACGTTGTAGTTACCTAGATTGCAAATTGTCCTGACTTGCAAGACAACTGGGCATACAAAGCGCAAATATTCTTAACCCTTCAAACCCTTTTGGTTGTTTTTAATATGGATTAATGGATGTTAGGCTTGAATTTGGAGAAATGGCTCACTGTAAAGTTGCACTGATTCCACCAAAACAATTCTGGAAAACAATAAACCAAACAATGACACGGATGAACAGCGGTGACAAATAGAAGTTCAAAATAGATTAACCTGTGACCTCAGGAATTACCGGAGAAATGGATAAACACCTTGTGTAACGGTCTCACCAAAAGCGTCTTAACCTAGTGTAAGGAGAACGGTCATATGCCATCTTCAGTGAGAAGAAAAGTAATCTACCCATCTATGATTTCAGTTATTTCGCCTTCCAGTCAGTTTAGGAAAACTCAATGAATTCTTCAACCCGCAAACAGCTTCCAAACATGGTGGTGGATCTCTGTGTTCAGGCAGTATGAGGCCAGAAGCACAATGTGGTGCATATGCTGCTCTTGACAAGTTCTCCATATTTCATCATTATGCTCAACAGCTCAATAATTAAAGACTTGTTTCATCAACACTAAGACGAAGCCAATCCTCTTTAATCGCCTCTCAAACCAGTAGATCTAAACAAGGAAGGCCCAACACTCTTGCAGGCTTTTCTCATTCAGAGTTCATACTGAGAGCAATGAAAAGTAATGCTCTACTGTAATTTGTATTTAACCCATGTAATTGGGAGCCAGGATATGCAGGGCTGCCTCTAAGGAAGTCAGGTGACATAGTATAAAAAGTCTGCGTAGGTTGACGGTCGGGCTGGACGGATGGGTTAAATAAACAGAACTTTCACCCAGGAGACTGCTGTTTGTATCCCATGTAAAGCCAAAAGTCTTATTTTACCTCACTTTTCTTCTTTCTAGGTAGGTAAGTTACGTAAGAAACTTAGTTATTTTACGTCAAACTTATTTTATCTCAAACCAAGATCTTTTCTTAATCCGAAGTTGTTTTGTTGCCTAAACTTAACCAAGTAGTATCAATTTACTTATTTTAACCCAAACCACAATCTTTTACTAAACCTAACCAAGTCATTTTGTTGCCTAAACTTAACCAGGTAGTATATAAGTGCTTATTTTAACCCAAACCCCAATATTTTCCTAAACCTCGTTTCAAAGTCACTTTGTTGCCTAAACAGTTGCACAGACGCACTGATCACTCATGTTACTGGACATTCGTAGGAGACGTTGACCCATGACTCCATGTAGCACACCAGCAGAATACAAAGGGTAAAATCACACAGGGTTAACCTGGACCTTGATATTGTTACAATCAGCGCAAACCTACATCGGAATAACGAAGTTGGAGGTTGGCTGAACACCTTGGCTATCTTACTGTAGCTTGATACAGACACCATTTATACCGTGTGGTTTGCATGTTCCCCACTGGCACTTCTTTCGTGTCTTTTGTTGTCGTGGGTAACATTACGTCCAGCATTGTCCACATGCAGAACCCTTAGAGAAGTGTGGTGTCGTCGTAATTTACCAGATCTATGTACAATGTTCTTAGACATCTTTTATCAGAACACCTACCTACTTCTACCAAGGTCATCACCATGGTGATGTAGAATCTGCCAGATGTGTCCATTGAGTTCTCTTGTGTAATGCTAAGTGGTGAATATACTGAGTCAGTTCAGTAAGAAAACTACAGCATCTAACTATTAGCTGAACAACATATTATAATATATGGGTCTCACTAAAGGCGGCAAAAGAGATGGAAAAGATGAAATAAATAAGAAAATATAAAGATTTAAAGTTTCTTTGTTGGTTAGGTGTGGTTAATTTCACTATCAGATGTAGATCACAGCTGATTTAGTTCCATATCTAAACTGAAGTTGTTTTTAACTTCTATAAAATCTGCTTTGACGCATCACTAATTAGACAATCAAAGTTCAGTGAGGCTTTTCTGTTTTCAAACTTAATATCCTGTTTTCTCTGTTACTTTTGAAAGGTATAACCAAACAATTTTGTTTCAGAAAACCAACACCTCCAACACTCCCCTTCAAAGCGACAATTCATAAAGCAGTGTGCCTCCAGGGTCCTGTAGCATTACCTATAGCAACAGCCCTCATAAATGCTGTCTGACGGTCACTGGAGAGGAGGAAGAATGAAACGCTTGGCACATTTGTATCTTAATATTTTTATCTCTTTAGAAAAGAAAACTGAACCAAGCTAACACGCTATATTACCTTGCAGCTTTACAACTTAAGCTGCAAGATCTGCACACCCAAAAGCGGTAAATATGCTTCATGGCAAAAAGATACCAAAGGTAAAACACAAACAGTTGGAAATATCTGCCTCTAAGGTAGCTTCATACGTCCATACATTTTTTCTGTTCTGCTCATAAAAATGTGTTTGTTCAATACTTCCTGTTCTCTGAGGAGGTTTCCTGGCAGTTGTCATTTCCAACAAGGTGAGTTTGTACGGACAAAATTAGGTATATCTCTGCAGCTCAATACATAGACGTCTAATGTCAATACTGTAACCTCTTCACATTCTGTTAATGTCTGTTTTTTTATTTGAATCATTAAAACTAAAATTCTGACCACATCTTACACATGGTCCTTTTAATGATGGAAACCATCCACTCAAGAGCTGATTCAGCCAGTTATGTGTTAGGTCAGTCAGTGAACTGTAGTGTGCTGATGCATCCCAATTCTCCTGATTAAGCAACTGCATGACCTATTTCTAGCCTCAAATTCATTTTGACACAGAAGAATTGACATTTTTAGCACAGCTGCTGTGTTTTTCCAATTTGAAAATCAGATGCAAACACCAGTGACGGCTCAGTGAGAGATGCATGCATTCAATCAGATACGGGAAGGGCTGGTGCACAATCAACCGTTCATTACAGATAAGCTACGCTGCAGAGCTCTGCAATTCCTTTAAAGTCACTGTTACAAAATAGATCCACAGGCAGCCTTAGATCAAGAGTAAAACCTGGTGGGCTGTGTAGACTCTTGTTGACAGGCACTGTCCATCATTGATAATGTACTGCTGATGCACAATACATGACAACACTGATGAAAAAAGACTAGGTGGCACTACTGCAGCCCAACAAATGTAATTACATTTTGGCATAATTTGTTTCATCATTAGAAATGCAAAGAGGCAAAGGATCATAATGCACACTAAAAGGAGTCAAATCAGGAACTATAAATGTTCTCAGTCCAATTTTAAACAAATATTCCAGCTACTTAATGTGTGAATTGATTTAAGGTTATGACAAACTTGGATCTCCATCTTACATTAACTACTGTACTTCAGTAATGTATGACAGGAACCCGACCTTGGATCTGCCATAAATTATACCATCTCACGGGGGAAACCACTGTCATCACTCATCAATCTCTTTGTGATGGTGTTTCACAACTGTTATTTGGTTTAAGTGTCATGGCACAGAAAAGTGAAACCTATTAACATGCTAGGGTGGACCCTGGTTGTCATCAGAGCATGATTGCTTTCATCTTGGTGGACTGGTCTTTTCTGGCTGTGGCACAGTCTGACACAGTAGTTTGGACTCAAATATGATAATTCGGGAAACCTGAACCTTTGATTTTTGACATCTGGCAACACTAAAGTCACACCTGTGTGGACTTTCCAGGTCACGCCAAGGAAAGCTTATAAATAGCACAATATTTTAAGGACATTCCGCGTGTCATGATCGCTGAGATTATCATTTTACGCTTTTTGCGTGTCATTTTATGCCACGGGGTTAAGATTGTGAAACGGTCGGTTATGTTTAGGCAACAAAACCAAAACATCATGGTTAGTCTTAAAATAACTACGTAAATTAAGTTAAATATGTACTGTATGTAAACAATTTAACTTGAGTATGGAAAACACGTCACAAACATCACTAACCTCACTAACCTCAATAACGTGACTTTGAAATAACTCAACACTTTGGTACAGGAACACCGGTCTCTAGGTTGAAAGTCCTGTGTTTGTTGGACCTATCTCCCACACCATAAACAGTCTTTCTCATTTGTTATTCTATGTCAACAGCTCTGAGCGTAGCATATTCATGTAGATGCATTTACACTGCAATCAGTGCAGACTACATGGCGTACACATGACTCCCCAAAAGCAAGAACGCTGCATGCAAAATGATTTTCCTGTTCCATTCATAGACCGGGCTGAATATATATGAATGCATTTAAACATTTAAAAGGTACTACTTCATTTAGGTGGTCTTCTTCAGTTCTATAAAACAAATCTATGATGTTTGCATCATTTGGGGGTCTTGTGGCCATTGACACGTTTTGTCACATCAATGTTGAATGATTGCTATAATTATGCGGCAGCTATTACTTATGCAGAGTATAATAACAGTGTAAGATATTATCTTATTCCGATGGAAAGTAATTGGCACATCAATCACACATTCAGAAGTTCCATTCATGTCGTTTTCATGTCAGGAGTATTAATGGATACTATATTCAATCGCAGATTTAACCATGATTCAAAACAGAGTGAGTTTTATCACAAGATTAACAGGTGGTGACAGGGGGAGTCACATATTAATGTCTTGACAAGCTTGGTGTTATGGAGGTATGGATGTTTTGTCAAAGGTGTGGAGAAACGGAGCTGTTTTTGTCCGTCGCAGTGGAAATGAATGCAAGAATATGACAGGCGCTTCAAATCAATGTTATTTAACAATTGCTCTGGGGTTTGAAGTAGAACCTTTTCACTTTTCCTGCGGTGAACCATAGCCGGGGAAGGTAGGTGTGCTGCATTATTGAAGGGGTGTGCTCCAGCGGTGCTTTGATTCTATAAGCAATAGACCTCTTTAAGCAGATAAAAAGTTTGCAGGAAAGAGAGAGAGAGAGTCTCTTCAGAATACTTTGCCATGAATCCATATCAGCTTTGAAGTTCAGATGCCTGACTTCAGAAGGTAATGAAATAGTTATCACAAAATTTCCCGAACTTAAAAGGGAGGAATGAAAGCATAGGAGGTGAGAAATTGCACTTAGAAGTCATATTCCTTTAAAAGAAAATGATGCCGCTAAAACTGAGCTTGATTTATCATGGAAGAATTAACTCCCTGGATAAAGTATATCAGGCTTATATTACACCATTAAAACATTATTTGTTAAACATTTTCATAAATCAGAGCATGTTCTCTTATACTGCCTGTATTAAAACATTCATTCCAGATATTACAAGGGATGAGCCTCTCCGGTCCAGACCCACAAATCCTGTGCCCATCAACCTGACAGCCATCTATCTGTAAGGTTTAATTGCATGTTGCTGGTGGGTAATGGATAGCGTTTCAATCTGAGGAGCAGCCTTGGACAACTTCTCCAACTCTCTCACAGGCAGGCATTAGTGTCTTAATCAATTTTATGAGGTAAACGATCGCGTCAGTCTGCGGAGACGTTGGAGGTGTGGGCGTTGGGAAGCAGATGGAGGGGAATAAATTGTGATAAAAATGAACTGTATTTCAGATGTTTGCAGCTACAACAAAAAAGGTTTGACTTGATGGTGGGAATATTGATTAATTGGAGTTACGTAGCAGTGGGTGCTGCCAGAATTCTTCTCTTTGAATCTTAAATAAAGAAAGGTTTATATGACAACTCCACCAATCTGTCTGTCAGCTTGTCCAAAACTTTGGTGCAGAGCAACAACCACTGGCCAGATCGCCATGACTTTTTGTCCCCAAAGGGTGATTCGTAATGACTTTGGTGATTTCCTTTCCTGGGGTAAATCCTCCTCTTGAAAGCTCTTTGGTCAATGACAAGGTAACTCAAAAATTGCACCCTATTCGGCTGTTATCTGTCCATAAAATAGGCTTTATCAGTCACTACAAGCACCATAGATGTGGATCCTTATGGGGCTTACTACATTGTAAAAGTGAAACTTAAAAGCAACACGTTTTAACACGTTGTTAAACTGAATGAAAAGTTTAGTTTTGAACACAAACAAAAAGGCTTCTTTAGGTTTAGGCATACAAAAAACAAACAGTTAAGTTCAGGGAAAAACATTGTGTTTTGGCTTAAAATAAGTACAATCACAAAGACAACTACACATTGTTGGTGACTAAACTACAGTGCCTGACTTCGGCTTCTGCTCCTGTCATAATTACTGCGGTCGCTAGAGGTCGCTGTCGTGTTCTTTTATACCCCCTGTCGGTGATCTACCATTTAAATAGATGATAAAACCTACTAGTGGGTGTAGTAGGCTCCTTCTGACCCACATGTATGGGGGCTTAGAGCGACAGATAACGCCTATTCAATAGTCTGGCAACAGTATCATCAGCTGAAAATCGAATGACTGATTTTCCACGTAATTTGCTTTGGATGTTCATGGCCCCCAGGGGATCAATCCTAATGTCTCCTCTATAGTGCCATCACCAGGACAACACCTCCTCCTGTACACAAACAAAAATTAAAAGGGAAGAATGCCATAAAAGTTATTGGAACATTCATGCCCCCTTGAGGATGAACCCCTCTCCAATATTTTACCTCAAGCAGCACCCTCGGGCCAAAGCATCAACTTTGAACACATGCTATAAACATTCAGGCCCTCAATGGTATAATCGTGTTTAATTGTAATGCCCCCCGTGCCTTTCTTAACGCACTACAATCAGCACAAATTAAACATTTGTAGCCCCACTCGAACAAACATCTTATTCACACATACCAACTCAAACACAGAAGGGATGATATACCACCATCCACTATGACTCAAGACTAAAATTGGCCAGCCACTTGACCTGTTGAAAAGTTGAGAAAGATTTAACTTAAAGTAAATGTTCTTTGGACATGCCACCCAGGAAAATGAACTACCACACTGTACTGCACTGTGGTAACAGGAGAATTTAATTGGAGCTGAGTGTGTCAATTATGCACTCAATGCTGACACACACACACATACACACACACACAAGCTTCCGGCTCATGAGAGGCGAGGACGAGCCTGAGTCCATACAGTATGTGTGAACAGGGAGTGAGGAGCCCATTTTAATGGCCCAGAAACCAGTGCAAAGTGGTCGATCATGGCTACATGGACTGTGTGGCCATCCAAGCACGACTGCTTGGTTAATCCGTGCTGTGTGCAAAAGGTGGATAAGGAATATAAATCATAGGTAGTAGTGACAGCCAGTCGGATTTGTCTCAAAGTGCTAAAACAACAACACATCACGGCAGTATGTGAAATAGTCACGTAATTGAATCTAGTTGATTCGTGTACATACACACACACTTCCCTTTTCTTTCATAATGCTTAGCACAACCTTCAACAATAAATGTTTTGTGCGTTTTCCTACGAATGTCCAACAACACGTGATGAACATGTCAATTTCCACTCCAGTCTTTTCAAAATAAAACTACTTAGTTAGGTTTAGGAAAAGATCATAGTTTGGGTTAAAATAACACCGGAAGCGCTGTAACTTAAAGCAAACCTTTTTTTCGTTGATTGCTTAGCAACACATGTCAATCTCCGCTCGTTACATGCATACGGTCTTTTCAAAATAAACTTCTGTCTTCACAGGAAACAACTTTCTTAGGTTTAGGCAATAAAACCATTTAGTTAGGCTTAGGAAAAGATCGTGGTTTGGCTTAAAATAACTCTAGAAGTGGCATAACTTCAAAACAGAAGTTATGGGACAAACTTTGACTCTAATTTCTCCAAATCGTTCTTTGCTCTGCCTAATTTGAATGAATCTCCAACTGGTTTCAACCTCTCCTCCCATGGGCAAGGCTAGTTTCAATTACAGAAAAATATCAAACTGTCAGAGTGCTGCTTGCACTGGTTGTAGGAAACTAATTCCCCCTATGGGGACAATAAAATCCATCTATCTACCTTGTAGTGCCACCATGCCTTTCCCTCTTTCCATACTACTAAATTAACTAAGGTTAACATGGCAACAGAAGGGACTGTGTGTTAGAAAAGGTGTTGCAATTCTGTTGTCGGAGGCAATAACAACAAAGCTCTATTGAAATGTACTGTGGCTTTTGTTGCTGTTTTTGTCGGGCCTCCCTCACATTGTCCTGGGTAACAGCACAGTGATTTTGTCAGTAGCCATCAGATGCTCTGCTCTTATCTTAACAAAACTGAACCTTAATCTCCCAACTGTCCATCAACAGCAAACAGCCTGATTATCTAACACTCACTTCAATAGAATAAAAAAAAACTTTGCTGCAGTTTTATATCCTTCAACTCTTTACTTTTTTTCAGAATAAAAGTTTAAAACCCTGAATTTTTTTGATTTGATTTTACCCTGCTGTACACCTTTCTCACTGTGTCACATTTTGACGGTCTTCTGTCTTTTGGCTGTTCTTAGAAAATCCTATTTCTGAGTTTGAAAGGTATAAATAGAACTTGTCAATTAAAAATAGTTTTTAGTCTGAAAATAGTACCTTTGATGGGGACTTTTTTTAATACAGAGCAATGTCTACTTTGTGCTGCAATATTAACATCTGGTTTGTAAAGGATTGCAACTGAAGTTTACTGGCTAAGATGTTCTACATTGATTCCTTTGGATATCATAAAATCCAACTTTCCATATAAATGGGAAACCATTACCATTTCATTGGACCATTCAAGAGCATGCACACATAATTACGCACCTAATTGCAAGATTTCTACCCATACTTAAAGGCAGCGTCTGCTTGTTTATTTCGGTTGGTGTGGTGTAGAACAAATAGGAAATAATGAGGTACATGTTGGGCTTTTGGAGCCACAGTGCTGGTTGAACTCTTTACATGCTATTTTCAGCTTTGCCTTGGCCCCAAAGGCCCAGGGACTAAAAGTCCCAGATTCACTGAATGTCAGTTGCCTTTTGCTATGTTGATTACTGGCAAATTTGTTTGATAATTTGCACAAATAAAGGTCAATATCAAGCTCAAAAATGATTGATTAATTGAGAAAATAATCAGCAGATTGATTGATAATGAAAAATAAATGTTGCAGCCCATCCAGTTACCACAAACTGACTAATATGCAGTAAACTTGATACTAGGGAGTATTCCAGTATAGGAGTACTGGTTGGTTTCTGGGTCTCTGTGCAAAACATAATGAACATATCATCTACAGTGTGCTGTGTGCACTGTGCTTGATGGGAACTTGGAGGCAACAGGGGCGCATTTTTGCGACCAGGTACAGAACTCACCTGTCACTCAAAGCGGCCACGCCCTCAATTACGCCAGCCCGTTCCCACGAAGATGCTTATACAGTAAATGCCGCGACAATGCACTAGACATGCAGCATGCAACAAGTACGCCATTCTTGATTTCCGCATGTCTTTTGTACGCCATGTATCAATGCAAGTTTGTAAGTTACATTAGTGACATTTGTCACATGACACACTGTCAAATGTTTTTTGTTGACATTTGTGTCGTGTTTTCCGTTGCTGTTCCTGTACATGTTTTCCTTAGTTTACTGACTTATTTTCAGCGCAATCATGACATATTCCCTTACCCTAACTAAGTGGTTTTCTTGCCTGAACCCAACTGCGGACGTTTGCATGGTGAACAAATGACACGTGAAAAGCGGCGTACAAATGAGACACGAAAACGCAAACTCATGACGTGCAGAATGTCCATGTAATGTTGTGGTATTTATACCCTAGGTTGATTATGCCTAAATTGAAGCCTTAATAAACAGTTATTCAGTCATGAACAGGGAAATTAGCTATAGAGACCAAAACCGTTTTTGTTCCAGGCTGTAAACATGTTTATTTCTGCTGTAAAGTTGGGCACTTCAACATGGGGGTTTATGGGGACTGACACACTTTTGGAGCAAGTCTCCGCATTGGCTGTATTTCTTTATTAGTTTTCTGCTTGGCTGAAATCTGATGCCCAAATTTTATGATCATGTTAGATGTCAGTAAAGGCACCAAAACAAGAGTCTTGAGGTAAAACATGCAGGCTGTTATGGTGTTGAGCCATTGCAGGTGTATTAGACTGTAGTGTTATTGGGTAAAGGCAATAAATAACAGAATATTTTTTTATATTTCTAGGTAAAGTGTTTTGATGAGAATGCATGTTGACTACTTTGAAGGCTGAAAAATGATAAATACTAAGAAGCAGGGAACCACCTAACTAAATCAAATAAAGAGGCTGACTGCAGCTGGACTGATTCGCAATTCCAGCGTGAACGGAGAGTGATTCCCAGTAACCAGTTCTCAGTTTAGGTCTAATGTCACTGCTTTACCAGTATAAACCCCGCTGCACTCTGGGTGATTGATACCTCCATCTTCGAGTAGATGTCAGCGATTCTCTTTGATTGACAGCTTGAAATGACTTTCTTTACTCACCTAAAGTGCTTTCTGTCTGCTCCCCCACCTGAGGATATTGAATCAGTCATTCCTGCTGCTGCCTCCCTCCCTCCACACACACACACACACACACATGCAAAATCTTAGTGATGTAAATACCTTATTCCTTTCTTCATTCATCATTTATGCTGGCCTTCACGCTGTCATTGACCTGAGTCTGACAGAGCCCTGTCAATAGAATGTCTTCTGTGTGGGAGTATTCAATTTCTATAAGCCAGTCTCGACTCATTCTCTGCAATTGTGGAATTTGAATAAACAATGTCTGGAGGACATGGCTGTATTATCTTATCTTTTTGTGTTGAATTATTCCTCCAATTTTCTCTCCGCAGACACAGAAAGCAAAGGCATGCGGTTTGTGTAATTCGCAGCCACATTTTCCGCCGCAGTATACAGCACAAATGTCAGTGTTGTCTCATCTGGAGTTATGCGAGTGGAGACCACAGATGATACTTAAATAAAGCATCGCTGGGAGTGTAATTTCAGGAACCTGTATGCGAAAGCGCTGCGGCTTCATCATCTCAAGCATGCTCTGGGAAATTGCCTAAATGTTAATCCAACTGTTGTACAAGCTTGTGACGACTCCTCCACCCCGCCACACCAAACAGCAATCCTCTTCTTTTTGTCCTCTCCCTCTGTTTTCCTAGACAGTAACTCCGTTTGCCATGGTAACGTTCACGGTTCGTGGTTCCAGACAAAGAGGTTAGAAAGGAAGAAAGACGCCGAAAGTAATTCAAACAAAAAAACCCACAGGATGAGTCAAGATGGCCATTTAAATTAGGTGTGAGGAGTTGGAGTGGAGACTCCAGGTGATGAGGCGGTGTCACAGGATGAGGTCGGTTTTAAATGAGCTCATCCCGGCTCTCCGGAATGGAAAAGCAAACATAATGACTAAAAAAACACAGAGAGCTCAGGCGGTGTTTGAGGTGACCTTGACCCATTGACTCGAGGTTCATTCCGTTTATATTAAAACTCCATTAAGGGCCATTTTTGATATTAACATTAAATCAAATGACTCCGTAATATAAAAGGGGGGCTGCTACTACTGCTGCGAACCCACTGGGAAATAACAGCCATCAGTGCAGCTCTATGCAGCTTTCAGCCAATTTAGGCTTATTGTTTGGGGTTTCTTGCCCACACACAGTGTTTGAAGGCTCAGGCAGAGACGTTTTGAGGGGAAGTGAGTCAGTTCTGGAAAAAAATAAATTGCAAAAATACGTCAGGCAAATAATGGCTAAAGCTTGTTTCAAATGAAGGCCAAGGTCTCATTTAGGTTGGTGCTCATCCCTCTCTTAACACTATGTGCTTTAGTATACAATCACTTAAAGGCATAGTTTGGGTGTTTTGAAGTGGGGTCCTTCTCCATAGTCAGTGTATTACCTACAGTAGATGGAGGTTTGGAGAAACATCCCAGCACGGGAGCAGAGCAATGTACTGCTATGAACGGGGGAAGCAGCAAAACGTATTTTAGCACAGCCCATTAACATGAAAAGGCGTATAAATGCCACGATAATGTGCAAGGTGTTTAACGTGCAATAAGTATGCTTTTCAGGATTTCCGCATGTCATTTGTACGCCATGTATTCTGTCCTGAAAGCAATGTAAATGTATCTGCGTATAAATGCTATGGTAAGAATTAGTGACGTAGTCTAAAAGCAAGAAAGACCTCTTATGGTGGACGGATCCAACAAACATAGGGACTTTTAACTGGGAGATGGGGATATGTTTTGCTGCTGCCCCCATCCACAGCAGTACATCGCTTTGCTTCCATGCTGGGATGTTTCTCTAAACTGTGATCGTGCCGACCCTCATCTACTGTAGGTAATACACTGACTTTGGACAAGCACCTCATACAACCCCACTTCAAAAAACATCCAAACTATCCCTTTGGCAACAATGTCAATATGCAGCCCGTCAACAAGCTGATTGGTTAATCTGATTTCCTGTCTGGTGTCTGGCCTGTCTGTATCTGTCTGGGTTTTACCCGCAGTTGGATACCAAGGAAACACCTTCAAATGACGCAATCTCTTACTTACTAAAAGTATGTTCCACTCTCCAAGCTCATCCACAACTTGGTTTCATTTCTTACAGCCGTTTGTAGCTTCCTGATTTCTGTTGTGCATGGATGTCACGAGAACCGATACATTGCTACCAAGTCAATGCCAAAATTCTGAAAACATAACAATACGTGAACATAACGGTATGTGAACTTAACAGTACGTGTTTGTTTCTACAATACTGCAGGTACTGTTGGTACCTGGGGACCCGAGGCTAACTGCATCTAAAATCTGAGAGGACGCAATAAACTCACTATCGACACGTCCAGGAGACGCACCCTATTTTCACCCTGATAATGCTACATTGTGAACAACAAAAATTGGCAGGATTAAAGCTAGTTAGCATTAGCTGCTAGCAGCCAGTGGGCAGCGCAGTCCTGCTTGGCTAAATAATACAGCTAACGGCTAACGTTAATGGAGGTTGCATTGACTTTCGTTATGGTGCGTTTCTCTATCCAGTAAAAATGGGTGTTAGGCGAAGGTAAATTATAACGTTATCATGACGTGTTCAAGTGTAATCTTTGGCAAGAAACCTGAATAAATACAGGTTTTGATTGAGATATTTTCACAGCAATATAAAATGGATATCATGCAGTTGAACAGGTCATAATTCCCTCTCTAGCACAAGCTCAAAATGTTTTGTTTTGTTTTGGATTCAAATTGGGTATCGAGAATCATTGAATTTCGCTAGTATTGGTATCGACTACTAAATGTCATGTATAGCAACAGCCCTAGTTGTGCATTATGTATCAACACCAGCCTCAAAAATCAAGTATTTCTGAGTTTACTCAATCTCGTCTGTTTTCCAGTGTAAATACATACAACCAGGCCACAATTAGAGTAGTGTGAAATGTTTAATAGGCACCAGTCAGTCTGTCTTCCCTGCCTCCTCTCTTTAGAAGGCGCCATCACTATAAACAATGTGCAACAACCAATATGAAGCTTCATTTAGAAAGCTACATTAACCCGAGCTAACTACAGTCAACAATTAACCTAAAATAGTGTAGAGCAATTATGAGCTCCAGATCCAATCCAGCATGATGAAAACAGTACTAAACAGTTTAGTATCGGAACGAGCAATTATAGGTACATCATTAAAGCTTTTTAAGTTGTTTTATTTATATACTGTAAATGGTCGCAGATGATTCAGACGAGTTAGCTGTTTTACCACCATGTTGGATTTTTCTAAGAGAGCTTTATTTTTTCTATATTTTTGCCAAGCCCCTGTGTCCTGCAAAAAAGTCAAGTTGGCCTGGCAGATTTCCATCCTAGTAGACATTATGAGGGTTCAAGGCTAGGAGTTTCCACATATAATGAAACACAATAAAGCCACTAAGCAGAACACACCAGTCATAGAGCCTAACCTTGGATCAGGCATACAGCCATAACAGCTGACTGAATCAATACCATGATAAAGAACTGCTTACATCATGTTCATTCAAAGAAAGAAAGTGTGTGAGACAGAGTCCATAGGTCAACTAGGACTATTATCTCATCGCTCATTGAAACTAGGTTTAAGTTGAAGTGAAGTCTTTACAATAATAAAGGTGAGACACTACAGGCAAAATATCATCTTTCATGCACTGGTCAAATTTGAAATGTTGGTCTATTTTGCTTCAATACCATGTCTTCTTTTCGGACCAGTGGAAAGAAAACGTCCAACATACACATTTAGGTGTTTATTTTACTACTTTGTCTATTTGTGTATGTAAATTTCTCCTACATTCACCACAAGTTAGCATTAGATAATGCCTCATTTGCATATTTAAACTAGGAATGTCAAATGTATTATTTATTATTTTTAGGTTGTAGTGAGCTCATTTTTAAAGCTAGATACTGGTGAGATACTGGCATCATATGAAACTACAAAAAACCTAAGGAATCCATTGGTACCAACCATGTCATACTAGCTTGTCGTGAAGGAGGCTGAATAACACTCCAAACGTATGCAAAATTTTGGCGAGGAAAAACTGTCTTGGCCATTTTCAAATGGTCCCTTGACCTCTGAACTCAAGATATGTGAATGAAAATGGGTTATATGGGTACCCACGAGTCTCCTCTTTACAGACATGCCCACTTTATAATAATCACATGCGGTTTAGGGCAAGTCATAGTCAAGTCAGCACACTGACACACTGACAGCTGTTGTTGCCTGTTGGGCTGCAGTTTACCATGTTATGATCTGAGCATATTTTCTATGCTAAATGCAGTACCTTTGTCCACTCCCATGTTGATAAGAGTATTGAATACTTAAATTCTAAATTTTGAACAGATAAAAAATGTGTAAATTAATTTGCAATTAACCGCGACTAACCTGTAGTGACAATATATGTCTTTAAAATTAGTTTTTTTTTCTCAGACTCTGAGTCAGAAATCTCCACTTCAGTAGCACTTATATCCACCAATGTACTCAGATTATTTTTTATCTATTTTCTGAGGGTTCTTCTAGAGGGGTTTGTTCATATATCATTCATAGCCTGATTTATACAACATGTTATATCTAAAAAATGGAGTGATACTAAGAGAAATTCGAAACCCCGTCTGTTAAAAGCTTTGACTATAATATGTCAACAAAATAAAACAGTAATTTTGAACCTGGCTTTATCCAGTGTTCAGATTTCTGTTCTGGAAATGTATGCAAATTAGCACATGTATAAGATGTTGACTCATTTGCATATTTAAACATCAAATTTCACAAAATAATTGTCTTAATGCAAGTAGTAAATAGGGGAAGGTTCTTTGTGTTATCTATTAATTGACAAGTTTACCCTATTCACCTTAGGATGTTAAGAATAGCAGCACAATCAACAAAAACAAAGGCATTCATAATTATAAGAATAACCCATATCTATTTGATTCAGTCATTTAGGGCACCACAGCGAAAGAGAGCAAAGAACCAGTGGCTTTAAAACCTTAAGAATCTAATTGGAGCTCTTTGCTCTGGGTATTGGCTCTGGACACAATGTGAGAGGAGGACATGTCGGCTAATAATCTCACTCTTCTGGGTAATAAAATCAATCAAAAATTATAAAAGACCAGCTGCTATCTCCTGCTGCCATTTAGGGCTGCTAAAGTGAGACATAGCCCAGCGCAACTTCAAATTAAACAGTCTGACATTTTGAGAAATCCACATTGATTTCCATCTTACCCAGAGTCAGATGAGAGGATCAATATCATTTCATCTCACATCTCACTACGCAGATGTTTAACTTAGCTTAGCACAAGGCCTAGAAGCAAAGCTGCATCAGAAAGGGGGGAGAATATGCCCCCAAAACAACACCAAAGCTGTCCTTTTTTGCACCGTACATCGTTATTGATATGTGTAGAAACATAAATGTTAAATCGATACGTAGTATTTCTAGCAGCTGAGTTGAGTAAAAGTGGAGCAGTAAAGGAGCTATTTATTGGCAATATCTCAAAAATCCTGTTCTCATTTTGAGGTTGCCAGGTTGAACTCAGATGACTGTTGGATACACAGCTATCTCAACAAGTCCTTCAAACGTACCAATGAAACACATTTGTTTGCCTTTATTGTGAGCAGGAGGACATTATTTGTCAGTGCTTTTCAAAACTGTTACAAATGACATTTTACAAATAATATATTTTTTTTTGATTTGCCATTAGGTTAAGGCACATAAATGGCATCTTTATCTTATGGAAAGATCTTGGATTTGGTGAAAAACAAGTAGTCATAATGGTTAACATTACAACCACCAAAGGGTAAAACTTTGTTTTAATAAAATATTCATAGTTCATATAGTGACTTTTCCTAAAAGTGTGTTAGTAGCCCCTATTGTTAAAAACTGTCATGATTTTTTTTTAAATGCTATTTATACCCATAGTATAAGCAGCAGCGGGTTAAATTGACCCCTACAGAGAATGCAGTCATTTCACGCAATTCATTTCACATGTTCAGATAAACATT
>CAKAOH010007002.1:230333-265573 GCA_916701665.1 Sebastiscus tertius
AATGACATTTTACAAATAATATTTTATTTTGGATTTGCCATTGCTATGGTTATGGTTTGTTAGGTTAAGACACATGAATGGCATCTTTATCTTATGGAAAGATGTTGGATTTGGTGAAAAACAAGTACTTAGTCATAATGGTTAGCATTACAACCACCAAAGGGTAAAACTTTGTTTTAATAAAATATTCATAGTTCATATAGTGACTTTTCCTAAAAGTGTTAGTAGCCCCTATTGTTAAAAACTGTCATGATAAAGCCAGATTTCTTCTTATTATTTTTTTTTAAATGCTATTTATACCTATAGTGTAAGCACCAGCAGGTTAAATTGACCCCTACAGAGAATGCAGTCATTTCAGATAAACATTCTATGTTGCTATGGCAACGCCTTTTGTCTACTACTGTGCGTAATAAAGTGCTCCAGAGATGACGTTTTTGTAGGCCAACCAGGAAGTTAGCATCGCCCTTGGTTCCCTCGTTTAGTAGTTTCATTTAGAAACACAAAATTAACCACTGCCTTTTTTAAGACACATATATGCTTCAAAATTCATGAGTGGGATATGTATTGATGTATTTTATGTCATAGAACAAAACATTAACATCTCCTAAGCTTGTGTTAACCACTGACCTTATTGCAGGCATCTAACTAAAAACTAATTAAAAAAAAAACCCATTGACTTCCAGACTCATTCCTGTAACACTCTATTGAGCTGCATCATTGTTATACAACCGTGTGTTGTAGAATGATGAATACATTAACCTTGTACCTTGAAAATCAATGGTGGGTAAATTTTAACCGTTGGCGTTATTAGGTATCCAGTGACCCCTGATGGTTCTAGTGTTGAATAAAAAAAAACTACATGGCTAAATAAGCTAATGCTACTTTCGCCTTTGCTCTTAACAAAAAAATAGATTTATAATTCACAAGGCAGCTGTGCTATCTAAGTAGCATGCCAGCTAGTTGTTGAACTACAGATCCCAAAGAGTCCCAAAGACCACAGTCATAACATGGAGTGAGAATTGGAGTTTTATAGAAAATTATGAATGCAATTTTACATACTATACATTTTAATTAAATTTTGATCAATTCAGTATTCATAATTTGCTAAAACTCTGATTTCACTGCTCTAGCTAATATCTTCAATGACCACTGAGATAACCCAGTCGGCAGAACAAAATGTTTGCATTTCGGCAAACCACGTGATATGTTGAATGGTGACGTTTCTTAACCATAAATAAGTTTCATAAATACGTTTCATAATCATCATGAAGTGATTGGTTAGGCTTAAGCAACAAAACTACTTGGTAAGGTTAGAAAAAAGATCACGGTTTTTGTTCAAATAATAATGTAGCAACATAAGGTAACAACCGTAACAATGCAACAAAACCAGTTAGGTTTAGGAAAGAACTACATTGTCGGGCTTGAAACTGCTACGTTTGTACAGTGAGAATGACCCTAAACATTGTGAACACCGGACACAAACGAACAGCTGATTGTAACATGATGCACGGGACACAAACAGCGGTCTCCTGGATGAGAGCCTTGTGTTTGTTGGACCCATCCACCTCCCCTCCCACCCGTCTGGTGTGTCTCTCTTCGCTGGTTAAACTACATCACTTGCTCTAACTGAATGGAAAAACACCGCCATTCAACGTATCCCTGGTTTGCAGAAACGTCCAATGTCAACATTTTGTTGGGCTTACTGAGGACCTTAATCCCCATTTGAACAGCTTTTGCATCTCACTTCTTGTCTGACTGTTTAAATAAATGTACCAATGGATCATTGGCAAACCAAATCATTACAGAGCTGACGAAAAGTTCAAGTTCAAACGAAAGAAAATAGCCTTAAAATAGTCTTTTGGTCGAATGGGAAGGATTCACCCACCACTAGAATTTGAGCCTGATCCTAAGATAAATGTTAGTCCTTTGGAAATCATTGTGGACAAAGCATCATATTGAAAATAGAGGAGGGCATGGATGCAGGAAGTCATTAGTTTGACTCAATAAAATATCCATGTTGGATGGAAATGGAGCGCTGCTCGGTCTGAGTTATGCCCTAAACAATCGCCGTAATTGTTTGGAGGCGGCCCCAATCGATAAAAGGATTATTGGCACTGACAACACATGAGTACATATCAGTGCGTGATCAGTGTCATAACTGTTCTAGTGCAACAATACATTACATTTAATATCCTCGGACTGCTATCCAGCAAGCGGCGGCCTAAAGCAATTAAAGGCAGAATCAATGCCCTGAGTCAAAACAGTGTGACAGCTCTATTATCCCTGGATATAGGAGGCCTAGCGGAGTCCCATTTCTCTGCTTCGCTCTCTTCCTGTTGTCTGCTGCACACACACACACACACATTCTCCCTCATCCGTCTTTAACTATCTGCAGTGGAGTAGATACACCGCAGCACTATCACACACATAATACACCGACCTTTCACATTTTCAGCCATTTTCCTTCCCCCTTTTTTTTTTTTTTTCCAAGAACATTCTTGCAGTCTTTGAGCCTGAAATAATCCCTTCTGGTATTTTCTTACTTTTTCCCTTCATTACCTGTCTCTCCTCGTTCTGTCTTCCCGTCTGTCAGCATCAGTCTTTCACCGTTGAAATCCACCCCATCAACGTCAGCCTCACATCAGCACTGACGGCGCTTTCATCTAATCACACTCTTTAATGGGCTCAGGCTCTTTTAGTCCTCTAAGGTACCACAGGTTGAAAATGATTTTCGCCTGCATTTGTTCATTCTGACACATAATATTTTGCTTCATTGACCACTGTAGCTACAGTAGGCTTAACATTATCCGAAATAAATCTTTCGAAATTATACTCCCCCTACTCTTTTGCAGCTTAACACTTGGCGCACACCGAGCCGACCAACCGAAGAAGTGAGGCTGTCATTTTGGGGCATTTAGCAACCTGGATGGAGTTTCCATTCTTCTTTTTGAAACTGGCTGTGTCCGGTATTTTTATTTCCACCAGGATTCAGTAATTCTTCACCTGAATTGTGAAACAATGTGTTGTTCTTGAATATATTCAATTATTCTCACTTTACTTGAAGCAAACAATGACCACTTATAGTGACTTCTAACCAGTTTGATATAATGTATCATATCTGCCTTTTCCTCAGGAATTTTATTATTTCACTTGAAGCAACCAATGACCACTTAGAATAATCACATTATAATGCATTATAGCAGTGATTATAATGCATTCAAAAACAATTATATATTAGTAAAACATTGTAAGTTATTTGTTGAATGATGGACATTTACATTTCACTAATGTAATGTCCCCCCCCAAAACCCACTCTAAATACTCAAGTGACTGAAATTACAGAAACAATTCTACTTTACCTGTAGTTGTATATAACAGGTCATATTATAATGTATTACAAGATGGGAATTATACTATACTATGATCCAACAACAACAACAAAAACAGTGATTGATCAGCCATTATTAAGTATTATGATACTTGTACTTATAGGTCATTATGAAATGCTTAATTCAGTGTTATGATTATTGTTATGAATCAATTTATGAGTGTTTATAACTATACAGTGATAATAATATATTATAAGTATGTTTATAATACATGGGTGTCATAGAAAGTGTTATTGAAAGTTGCAACTGGCACTGTAACGTTCTTAGATTGAAGGCCCTTTTCCATAGAGTGCATAGAGGGAGATTTAAAATACAAATATACAAATGTTTAAAGCACATAAAGAACACTCTGGTATGTTGGGCCGACTGCCAGAGAACACATGTTCTAATAAATAGCGCACGTAGCCTACATGCAGTGATAGCAAATAGTGGTAGTGCTCAAACTGGTGCATCATCACAGTCCCTTGCAAAACATTATGGATTTTTTATTTCATACACATCGATTCCCTTTGTCCTGTATGGAACCATCTGTATTCTTTGTTTCCGCTCTTATTTGTTAAGATTCCTCCTTGAATTTCTCACCGTCTGAGCAGCCAGTCAGACAGCTGTCTCTCACAGGCTGCCTTTGCAGTTGATTCAACACGATGGGATGCCTAAATAACCACTGATAAGAGCCGACTAACAGCCAAGTGACAATGCCAAACGCACTGCCAAAGCTGAAAGCGGCAATCAGCCACAGATGCTCAATGGTGGCCCAATAGTGCCTGGTTATCTTGTAGAAATGGCCAGATTTGACATGTCTTCGCATTTGTTCTATGCCGAGTCTTTGGTATCTCTTGTCACATCTATTTTATGAGGTATTTTCCATGAATGGTGTAAGAAAATTCTTCGCCATGTATCCATTCAAATGACAGGAAGATCCACTGCTAAGGATACAATTAAATTCATGTCTCTCAATGAAAAACTAGCTGTTTCAAATACATACATGAGTCAAAATGAACAAGTCTATTTAATATGAAATGTCAAGTCTAAAAGAATAACAGACTCGTTCTGTTCACCTGCGCTGCTTTGTCTAAACAGTCCGTCAGCATCATGGTGGTTAGTGAGCTTAATGCCAGCAGACAGACAGGGCTGAATGATGAGGCCGCTGCCTCAGGAAGTCACACTTCCTGCAGAGTCCTTCCATGTTTTTTGTCACTTCACTGTGAGTAGGTTGCCTTAATGAGGTGTAGCAGCTCCTGCAGCCCTGCTGGCGTCATCACACATATGGGCATTGTTACAAGACAAGCATCTGATGTATGTATGTAATGAACATGGTGCTTCTTTTATCCTGGGAATGTAAAGTATGCGCAGTGCGGCGTGACAGTCACGTCCTGCTGGACGTTGGTAGCATTCCACACAGTCACATAGATGATGTGACGGCCGATGGTGTTACTGCAAGACTACGACTCAATCCCAATGTCTCCCTTACGGCCTCAAGGCAATCTTCTGCATGTGCCCTGAACCCTCAGGAACTAAAGTGACGTAACCTGGTAAAGTGTGAGAGGCTGCAAGGGCTTGAAATGGTATAAATATGAATAGGACAGCATGCAGTGACATATCGCGTTACCATGACAATGCCAAAAATATGTTATGTACAATTTGGGGGTTTTATTTGATGTTTTTCACTGCGTGATTTGAACATCTTCCAGGCTCTTGCGTCCCGAGACGAGGAAATTACCAGATAATCAATTTACTTGGTTTTAGTCAAAACAGCATCATTAAGCAAAATGAAAAGAAATGGGTGATGAATAAACCAGGTGCGTAACAGACTATACTTGCATTCCTCTGATTTCACATGTTGTTTTTTTATGTACCATCTTAAATCCTTAAAGGTATAATGTGCAAGAATTAACTAAAAAAAACAATATATAGACTGATACAAAAATAATCCCTCTCAATCATCACCTCTGCCCCACTGGAAGTGTCTGTTTCTGCAGAGAGACCCTGAAGCCCTCTGCTTGGATTTTCTCTTATTATTTTGCTTTACTCTGGACGCTGCTGGCCGTCTGCAAACCCTCTTTGGGCCCCACGTTGGGGTGTAACAGCATGCAAGGTGTGCAGCCCAGTTCAGGTGGTGAAATGTCGCCGCTTTGTCACGCCCCTCGACTTCTGATACTAAAGCACAAGCCCCCCTTTAGCTCTGTTAGATACAAAGCGGCCGCATTTCATGGATGAGAACGGTTTGTGTTATGTGCATGTGCTCCAGTGATCCTCCTGCTCCTGTCTGCGCTGTGAGTGCAGCTATGATCGCTGTGTGTCTGGCGTTTGACGAGAGCAGCGCTGAGAGCCACAGCCAGCAGACAGGATGCCTGCAGTCAATCAAAATTTTGACAACTCGGCACGTTCCCGCGGGGTTGTGCGTACGTAGTTAATCGTGTGTTTTAGAACATAACCGCCGGGAAACAATCAGAAAATTACGTTTTGTTTCTCTGATTTGCTGCTTTGTTCTCACTAACACCATTCCCTCTCTTCAGTCACTCTATAGCTCGCTCCAGCATCGCTGCTCTCTTTCCTTCTCAGCTCGTTAAACTGAGGAGGTGTGGCCAACTTTGAATGCCGTGTGTTTACAACCGACAACCGACAACAGTTACATATTATGCCTTTAATGTTAATGTTTCTATGTAGATTTAATATGCCTGGCTGAATACCCATGTGCCATCCGTTTCTTTTACCTTTTTTTTTTAATGCCTCCGGGCTCCCAAAGGTAACTTTGTGAATAACATCACAAAGGTATGTATTGTGGGTAATTCCCTCAGGCATAAGTCTGCAGAAACGCAGACTTACTGAAAGTGTTCATAAAGGGCTCATCATGTCTGTGAGAGAGCCCTCAAGGACTTGATGATTTAACAGTGGGACAGACTTAAACCCTCAAAGACTTTGCGGGAACACGCCGAGCCCGAACATGTGAGTGAGGACATTGGGATACTAATTCTAGTATTTCTAACCTTACTCTTTGATGAAAGGTCTTGCAGAATGGGTCAGTTTATTCTCACTGAGCTGTTTTTAAAGGCATTTTTATTCTGACCTCTAGGCTACTGCTGTGGTCTACGATAATTAGCCAGTAAACTGCATCCACCACTAAAGCCCATTATCAACTGAAATAGGGGCCTAAAGGCAATACCTGCTTTAATACCTAATCTTGTGGACCCATTATATAGAGAGGTCCTGGGTTTACATCTAGTTTTAAGGCCTTTTTTTATTGCACTCTACATTGTGCACACATGGTGCAATTCCTGAATACATGTGTGCTCATTCTAGGGGCGGAACTGGGTTGAAATAATAATGGAAATCGAATGGATGGTTCTAACCATGGATGAATAATCCAACAGATCATTGGACCTAATGATTTGGTGGCTGTACTGAGAGGAAAGTATGTGATATAATATAAGAAAGATTTCAAAAGGAATATTCTAGTGAGTCATATTGCATATTCTAACAAATGGAGGTAATGCATGAAAAGAAATGTGAAAGCTACTAACAAAAATGTAAAAAGCTCTCTTGGCCATTTGGCCTTAAAAATTGGCCATAAATTCAGTTTGTCAGGCCACTACGCTTCAATATGGATCATGGGGTGAAAATAATACAACAGTCAAGTTGTATCCTCCACTGCACAATGAACCTGGTGAAAATGGATGCAATGTTGTTAACATTGCATCCATTTTAAAGCAGCATATTTGTCCACTCCCATGTATTAAATCCTTGACAAATCTCTACTCCCTTTAAGGTATATTTTGAACAGATACAAAATGTGTGTTTAGTGCATGATTACATATTTTAATCAATCAACAGCCCTATAAATAACGTAACAAATGTGGTCATTTTAAGCTAAACCATGATGTTTTTACTAACCCTACCACGCATTGATATCAAGGCGCTGACGGCTACTGCCTAAGTATTGGTATTTGACGCCCTGGGAGTGAGACTATAGGAAGTCTCATGCCAAATAATAAAACAGTACTGCATACATTAATGCCCTTCAGAGTGTATTATCTCTCCATATCTGAATAATGTATTTGTTTTCAGTTACGCCCCTGGAATGCACAGAGAGGAAGACACTGTACAGTCAATAGGGGCTGACAGCTCATGTTTTTCGCCCCTGCTTCCCTGGTGGGTTAATTCAGCCCTGCTACCGTTAATTATTTGTAATCACTTCATCTTGTCACATTTGGTTATACACTGTTGTTGTTATTTTTTTGTATCTCTAAAGGTTCCATTCAGTCACCCAGACATATTTGTGGAAAAAAAAAAAAGAGAACTTACTGGTACTTTCTACAAATTTGTGTCAGTCATTGTTGATATTTTGTCTGTGGCTCCACTGTGTCTCCAACTGGTCCAGACGAAGCCAAAGATAATGATGCAGACTTTTGTTTGGGTTAAAGAAACCTTTAACAGTGAGCTTCCTGCTGAGGCGTACGCATCCACTCACTGATAATCAGCAGCCACAGACATTTTATTTTAAGTATACCATTTTAAAATATGGATGGAAATAGTTAAAAGTAATTATTTCTACTAAATAAGAGACAATACAGTGCATATTTAAAAACCGGCATCAGGCATGTAATTATCTATATCTCAGTGAAGATAGGTGAACAAGGGGACTGGAAGCAATTAGAGAAATGAATCATGGTGGCCAATAAAAGTCCTCTACATTAGATCTAAGCTCCTCGGGGAAAGGCATTATGGGCCATGAGTCCTGTGAGCTGAAACAAATCATCCTCCGCCCTTCCTCAGGCAATGGCCTGCTACCATTATGATCTAGAGTAGAAAACTAAAAGCAATGCCGTCTTCCTAATATATAGTAAGGTCATTCTGCCCTCCAACTTCCACCTGGAGTTTCACAACCCTCAAGAACAAACACTCTTTGGAGTTTCACACTCATCAAGTTATTCTTTTCATTTGCACATCATTCTCAGACGATTTAACTTTACACCCGTTTGTTTATTATTCATCTTTCATCATCTCAACACAAAAGAGAGTCAACAAATATGGAACATATAAAACAGTGGCGGCTGGTGACAGGATGAAAACCAACCCACATGGCATCATGTTATTTTATTAAGTTATTTCTCTTATTTTGCACTTGCACCTCCATTGTATGTATGGCTCAGTGCTACTTGATACAGTATATGTGCTCTCATGTTCCTAGTTGTTGTATAGGAGGCTTACATGGGATTCAGATTTTTCTTTATTTTTATTCTCTAAATCTTTTAATCTGGGAAGCACTTTGGGATTAAGTTTGACAAGTGCTATATAAATAAAATTATTAAAATTGAAAAACTAGTTGGCTGCTTAGCTCTATACTTTCTTAAGTAAAATGAAAAACTAGTCATTAAAACAATGGCTTGACAGCTAAACAGGTGGCCCAACATGCTGCTGCACTATGGTTACAACAAGGTAACTGGCTAATAGAATATTATGATATTATTGTATAAATGATACTGAGCTTTGGAAATGGTTTATTTCAACCAATTACTCTATTTTATATTGTGATCTCCCTCTTGCCTCTCAAACATAGCCTCTGTGGACCGGCCTCCACTGATATAAAACTCTACTGGTTTTCCTTCATGTTGTTTATTCATGTAGTTCACTGACGTATGGGAATGGAGAGTTAAAAATTGATGGCATGCAGCCATGGGCATGGAGTGATTATAAGATGCTATGAAGGCATTTGGAAATGCCATTTTATTTATTTAATACAAGGTTGAAATAGTTTAATGTGCAAATTATGTTAACATATAGTATTTTGCATTATATGATTAGCATTTATAAGCTCTATATACATTATAATTGTTGTCAAAAACTGTACATTAATATACACTTTAAATGTCCTTATATGGTACTTAAAGTGACAGAGTCCTGTTTGTTTGGCCCATCCATCGGCCCCGACCGCCACCCATTTGTCGCTCTTCATAGTACGTGAACGTACTTCCTCCTTTGCTCCCGTCATAAATACTACGGCCGCTAGAGGTCGGCGTCATCTTCTTGTATGTGTATCGTTGGTCTTCCATGTGAATAGATGATAACGGCCTTCTGAACCTACTAGTAGGTGTGGTAGGCCGCTTCTACCTCATATCTATGAGGCTGATAACCACTTATGACGCCCATTCAATCGGCTGATAACATCCAAAGTGAGTGTTGGGAAAGCTTCATGCTTCCGCATGAAAACTCCACAGGATAGCTTTGACTAAAACAATCATTTATACTTAACATTTTATTGACCATTTTCAAATGGATGCTATATAGTGTTATGTTTTGGATTTTTTTTTTCCTACTCCTAAAGACAGCCATTGATATCCATTCATTTAGGATCATTATAAAACTCAATTAGCAGACTCTTGAAACGTACTTAAGCTGTGTAATTTATCACCATGAACATCAAGTCTGCATTATTTTTTTCAAACTTGTATCATCACTATATTTTGAAGCACAGATTGTGTGTTGAGTGTTAAGAGTCCGCTAATTGATCTTTACACCATAACAAAATAAATATCCATTTAACTCACTCAGTCACTAGTTTTCTCCAAACTAACAAATTGAGACATTTCGTGTTTGTGCTGCGTTTCCATCATAAAGACAAAACAGCTCAAGACAAGCAATCAGATTGAGTATATATTATTGTCAGAAGAGCAAGTATGTATTACAAATATCAATATACTTAATTAAGAGCATCGCCGCTCCAACATTTACAGCTAAGATTAATGGCCCTCCTAATGAGTTCTCTGAAATTATTCAGGGAGACCAGAGTATCAAGCTGCAAGATCTGTTGGAAATGGTTCCATGTAGATGGAGCAGCACATCTGAAAGAAGACTTTCAGAGCTCAGAATGAATGAATTGAAACTAATGGATCCTTGAAACAGTTGACAAAAATATCCTCAACTAAAGGACCTTCAATACTGTGTGATTTGGGGCTACTTCTTTTTCTGAATTCAAACATAGCAGCGACACAGATGGATGCTGGGATTTGATGACGTCTTTCTGCTTGCATTGCAGCGCTATGATTCACCAGGCATTCGTACAATCTGCCATGACTCAGAGTTGACCTTATTAGGTGCTTAAACACATGCAAATATTAGTTATGATGGTTAGTTAAAATATAAAGCGCGGCAAAGCCAAAAGTGCAAATTGCCTCAGACTTTTTAACCTGCAGGGACAATTGCAGCAGCATCCCCCTACCATATGCGATTCATTGTTGATGCATCCTTTACCAAATAAGGTAACACTTACAACACTATAGTAACACAATAATGACCATCATTTATAAACCAAAATGGATAAAATATTATTGATAATTAATTAAACTTAGTATAGTTATAGTAATAGTTATTTTACTGTTAACAAACAATGAAATACTAAATAATAATGTTTATTTGTGAACTTTTAAGATCTTGAAAAACATCTATAACATTACATTGAAAGATGGGCCATATATTTTTTCGTTAATGGTTAATAACTGGTTTGTAAACCATCTATAAACATTATTGTATATGCAATGTTATAACGTTTTGATAATAAATACTTTACTAATGTAATCAGAATGTAATTGTTATCAGCTATTATCACATAATACAATATAAAATGTATAAATGAATTATGTCATGTTGCACAAACTAATAACAAAATAACAGAAATGAAACCATTAGTATTAATAATAAGTAAATAGTATTACTATCATTTCATTGTTTGTTAACAGTAAAATAACTATTTGAGTTTAATTAACAATGATTTTACCATTTATAAACAATGGTTATTATAAATGAAATAAAATATCAAATGTATGTGAATTTATATTTACTGCAGACAAAGCAGACGAGTCAGTCTCATGCTGATGTGTTTTAACATAAGATCAAATGAAGCCAGGGGGTTTGGGGCAAAACATAATCGAGCATCGGTGCATCCCCGCATCAGATAGCACAACGCCGAGCAACAGAAGAAGCAAAGGGCTGCAACTTGGCAAACGTCGCCAACAATGGAGGAGCACTCCAACAGAGCTGGCATCAAAGGCATCATCTGTAGGCATTTGGAGAAGCCTCTGATTCAATTTGAGAAGTACTTCTCCGAGTCTGACAACTGCTGTTGTGACACCAAATGCATTCAGTTTCCTTTCAGTGGCAGTGTAACAGAGGGGTCAAGAAGAAGAACAGTGACAGCAAAGGATCCGTTGATTGAATTATCTGCAGTGGCTGTTAGAAGAAGGCTGATATGAGATCCAGCGCCCCACCCTCCCGCCCCATTCTTGTCTGGCGCTGGATCGGCTGCACGCCGGTTTCTTGGGCTGACATCAGAAGCAATAAAGTGACTTTGCGGTTTACGACCACGCATCTGTGACAGTGGATTCTCCACCCTTGTGTACACAGAGAACAAATATAATGCCACGCTTTGGCAAGAAAATAACAAGTCTGTGTCCAACAGAAGAAGAATAGGAGTCTGTGCGGCTTCCCACTAGCAGGATAGAAAAAAGCATTTTCAAACTTTTTTTTTTCTATTAGTGAAAACGATGTAGGTTAATGGATTGCTTTGGAGCCAAGGTGGAGGTTGAAAACGCCAGTGACAAACCATCACCGACTGTAAAAGTGAGGCGCTGCTATTTGAATGAACACAAGCATCACATCAGGCAGCAGCAGGTCCTATTTTTAAACATAATCCTCACTGCCATATCAGCAATAAAAGATATAAAATAGAGGTTGTGCATTCAGATAGACATGAGGAAAATAGTCAGTGTATATAAGCTGATTTCCATGGTGTTAAAGTCACAGCTAACCTTAACACCTCCATCATTACGCTTGTATTATAATCTGCGTCTGCGATCAAACAGCAAGGATAAACCATCTCCCTAATCCATGTTTAATTTCCTGTCCCACTGTGGTGTCTATAAGCTCTTTTCCTGCCATCACTGGTCATTATCTGCTGCTGATTGAAGCACCAAAAGGAATATGGTGGATTATGGAACAGCTGTTGGTAAATATATCGGCTGCAGGGAAAGTGTAGACACGTGAGAGCAAGCGGTGATTGATGCATATTCTTTAGACTTTTGTATGATTTTTTTTTAGAATCAGTGCGTGTGGTAACCAATTCTTGTAAAGTGGGGTTGAGAGGTTGAGCTTTTGTGCGTTTGAAGTTCTTGACATTTTCGGCCCACATGAATGTTGGTTCATTTTGGCACATTTCCACATGTACTCATGAAAGCTTTTTACATTTGATGTGCTAAACTGGTGTCTGCAGGTCATTTCCAGGAGAAAAAAAAAGAAAAGAAAGCCCAGTTGCACAGCAGATCGTGAAATAGTCACAAAATGTAATGTATCGATTTGTGTACATATACACATACACTTTGTACATAGTGAATTTCAGCTTTTTTTCATGATCGTCAAAAAGAAATCAATTCATATGTATGCCACATAATTGTGAAACGGGAAGTATAAAGAGCGGCAAACGCTGTGTAGGGAGGAGGTAGGGGTGGATGGATGGGTCAAATATACAGGACTTTTGCCCAGGAGACCGGTGTTGCTGTCCCATGTGAAACCAGAGTTGAGTCAGAGTTGATTTGTTTGTCACGTAACTTCCGTACTTAAGTTACAGCATTTCTGGTGTCATAAAAAAACTCAAACCGCAATCTTTTCCTAAAGCTAACTGAGTAGTTTTATTGCCTAAGCCTAACCAAGTGGATCTATTCCTAATCTTAACTAAGTAGTTTGTTGCCTAAGCCTAACCAAGTTGATCTTTTCCTAAACCATGCATCAAGTGTTGCTGGAGATTTGTAGGAAAATGCTCTAAAAATACGTTGTTGAGCGTCACGAAAAAAAGGGTCCATGTACACAAATCAAATATATTTAATTTTGTGACTATTTTTCTAGACTGTGCTGAAAATAAACAAAAGAAGAACTGGGTTTAGTTAGTGCTTATAAGTAGATATGGAGACATCAATAATAAACTTGACTGAAATTCAAAGAGTTCATAGTAATTTTCATGTTGTCTTTTCTGATGATATTTAAAGCTGCACTAATTCATACTTTTATATTGACAATGGATCAAATCGATCATGTGTAATGTGATGAACCGACAGAGAATCATCACCAGCTCTACAGCTCCTCTTGGGTCAGACTGGCCTAAATTAGGCTTGTTTTCATGGTTAGCTTCTTGCCAGGCTTAAATCAATTGTTGTGCTCCTTTTTTTTTTTATATAACATTGCTAGTTTAATGAATCCACTTGAATGCATCTCCTTGGTTTCATAATGATCAGTCAGCCGTCTGTCTCCTACTTTGCAAGTCCAATGGGAGGAACTGCAGGTAGCACACCAAGTTGTGCAAGTCAATCCCACCTGGTCTAGTATAAAAGACTTTGAAAAAAACAGCACATGTCACAACACCTTACTAGATTTTACCCCATGCGCCTGTGCCATTTTACAAACTGTCTTAATGCGATTACTGCCTAGATGTCTTGTAATTTACTGCAGTTAAATCACAACAAATCTGCTTTGCACGAGATCAGATCTTTGGCATTTTTCAACAGTACTGAGGTTATTTGGCTTCTAACTCAAAAATGGTTTCCAGAAAGCCAGGGGTAATTGTAGACTTCCAGTTGAACTTCCTGATATTTGCACTAAAGAAACACTGCCAAACTGTGTCTCTTATCTTTCCAACAGCTCCAACAATGCACCATTCATTCTCTTTGTATCTTGACTATTGCAATGCACTGTCTCTCCATTATCTGCTGCTTATAAGGGGCTGGGTCGCAGGGGCAGCAGGCTAAGAAGAAGTCCCTCTCCCCAGCAATGTTTTCCAGCTCTTCCTGGTGGACCCTGTGGCGTTCCCAGCACCAGACGAGATATATAATCTGTCCAGTGTGCTCTGGGTCTACCCCGGGGCCTCTTACCAGTTGTACGTGTCCAGAAAACCTCTCAAGGGAGGCGTCCAGGAGGCATCCTGATCAGATGCCCCAACCACCTCAGCTGGCCAGTTGGGATGCGAAGGAACAGCGGCTCTACTCCGGATGTCCGAGTGCCTCACCTTATCTCTAACGCTGAGCCCAGCCGCCCTACGAAGGTATCGACCGATCTCATTAATTCGGTCACTAAACAAAGCTCATGACATGTCCGGTACAACTGCCGTATCACTCCTGACGTCGCACAGTATTGCTCACTGGTCACCCGTGAACAAGACCCCGAGATACTTGACCTCCCTTGCTTGGGGCCGTGAGTCACACCCAACCCGGAGGACGTAATCCACCATTTTACGGCAGAGAACCATGGCCTCAGACTGTAATGCAATGAATTCTTCTTTAAGCCAAGAAGCCATAGCACGTCTACAGTTCAAATTCTGCTGCACAATTACAAACAGAGACCCTACAATGTCCTCATATTACCCTAGTGCTGGCATTTACACTGATTCAATCTAAAGTCCTTGGAATTACTTGTAAGACACTACACACTTGGCACTTCCATATATCAGTGAGGTCTACTAGGCCTCTCAGGTCATCAGAACGAGGGCTCCTGGTTGTGTCCTGTTCTCAGTTCAAGACTCGTGGTGACCGAGCATTTTCTGTCATGACTGCTAGACTATAGACCCTTCTGGGAGTCTCATCGGCAAACTCTGTTAAACGCACATAACGCAATTTTCTTCCACTAGGGTTCTCTCAATCAAAACCATAACAAAAGACTTTAGTTTGGAGACGTCGTAGCGTGGGATCATGGGGTCTTCATTGCAGTCAGCTTCTCCCGGTTAGGATTAAGATCCAGATGTCCGATGACTACAATCCTACATCGGGTTAAAATATATAGTTAAAAACCACCAAGATCTCAAAGGTCATATTGATTTTTATGTAGACTAATCTTCCTGACTGACTGATGCTTCCTTGCCCTAATTTGTTCATATTTCTACTTCTGCTTGGGTTTGTTGTATTTATCATCTCTCTGTAACTGTGAATCACCTTCTAACCCTGGTTTTGAGAAGTGCTATATAAATAAAGTTGAACTCACTTACTCACTAAGTGAGAATTTACTCCTGTGTATGAAGTGAACCTGCCCAAAGACAGTGAATATATGAGTCAAGAATCTGAAAGCTGTTGGATCATGACCTGTTCTGAACACTTTGAGACCAAAGGACCAATCATTTCCATCTCCATTCAAGGTATAAAAACCTTATATACCTAATATAGTGCCTGTAAACCTACTCGTGTACATTCATGTGGGCTCCGAATACTTCTGAAACGAGTCACTAAGCTAACTAGCAACCGTAAGCTCTCCTCCCCTCATCATGGACAACAAGCACGGATAGCTTGCATCAATGAAACAGCAAGTCCCTGCTCGGTGAGTCTGCTGTTCATGTCCTGCACTCGTGCCAATTTACAGTACAGAGCTGTGTTACACGTGGGACAGTAAACGAGGATTTGTTCTGCATGCATGTATGAATCTCTTCCAGATATTTCCCCAAAGGCATCCTGTATCCTTATTGCATCACACCTCCCATATGTTTTTTCCATCTGCTCGTCCCTTCATCCCTCCCTCCGCCATCTCGTTCTTGTGCAGCACATGAATGGGCTCAACATGGCTGAAACTGCCCTGGATCTGACAGAGGATGGAGTTTTTCTGGCATGTTAGAAAGAATAATTCAGAGGAAAAGAGGGGTACGGTTTGCAGAAATAGAACAAAATAACATTTTCACTGATTTGAATGTGTGCACATGCTTTTTTAAACATGTTTTACTTATTTAACCTATTTAACAACACTGAAAATCACATATATATGCAGGGTTTGAATCATAGGGGGATTGCAGGGTCTGACCCTTTTAATTAAGACTTGGAAAAGAGATAAAAACAACAGGTCAGGGGGTCAAAACATGTATATATCCTTTTTAAATAAATGTTCTTTATACGGAATTCAGAGCACTTCTTTTGCCTCTCATGGCTTAATGCCTAATGGTGCTAACAGTGCAAGCAAAGGCAACAGCAAAAAATGCTAAACTGAGGGGGAACCGTCAAATACTGCCGTTTCGTCAGTGCCTCTCGGTATCGGAGACTGACGCACGGAGGCACCCTTTGGCAACAGTATCTGACGAACCAGGCTTTCAACTAACTCCAATGTAAACCCACCCGTGGCGTTATTTGACGTTCGGAGCAAGTGATGTAGTATTAATAGCGTCAAAGTACGCTAAGGGCGGGCGTTAGAGGAGGTGGATGGGTCAAACAAACACAAGACTTTCAACCAGGAGACCGATGTTCGTGCCCCGTGTGAAACTAAAAGTAACGTTGACTTGTTTTGTCACGCCAGTCTTTCATCACGTGACTCGTCGGTACTGTCAGTCCGGTGAGTCATGTGAGTCGGTAGTATTGTGAGTCTCGTGAGTTGTTAGTCAGTGAAGTTAACTCAACCATGACCGTTTCCTAAACCTAACTTCCTGTGGAAAGTTTATATTGAAAGGACACTAAGCATGTAATGAGTGTATACTGACACTGCCTGGTTCGTCCAAAAGTAACGCAAAAGGGGTACCTTATGCGTTGGTCTCCAAAGCCAACGGGCATTGACCAAGTGGCAGTATTTGACAAGTTGAGAGTGAATGTGTTGGTACTTCTGCTACGACACCATCGGTCGGGATGGCGTTATCAGCTGTAACCTCCATATGAGTGCAGTGCAGAGCAGCAGCCGTGAGCAAGGCACCAAAAGCTTGTGGGCTGACCCGTCTATGTCAACAAAGCATGGAGAAACTGAAATTACAGATTACGACACACACAGAGGGAGAGAGACTTCATTCTCTGCTCAGGTGGACATTACTCCTCTATATCTTTACATAGACAATAGTTGTTTGCTGCTATATTAATGTTCTGGGTATTGTATAGAGCACCTTTAAATATTACAATATGTATCCCATATTGCCTGGAAGAATCTTGTAATGGACAACCCTAAAAGTGGACCGTACCATTTCTTAACCTTCCTTCCCAATGAGCTGGTGTAATGGATTTGATTTATCATCATCTACAGACTGCAGACATTACGTCAGATACTGTAAGGATTGTAAGACTTTGGTTCACTGAAACACGTGACTGGGCTTTACTGGGTTCCCTTAACGCCCAGGAGAAAAAGTTGACCCCCCCAGTTGTCATTGTGTAGCAGTCCCTCATTCTTGTACTTGCTGTCATTTCTCTTTTCCCAATTCATTTCAGCTAAATGTCACATTTCCCCAGAGTTGAGTGGAGGGTTATTCAGATCACCTGTTGTGCAGGGTGTGGGACTGATGGCTCCTAATTAACAATAGAGAGCAGCTTGGTGCATTTCCCCTGTTGGCCAATCAGGGTGTGATGACGCCCTTCCTCTAGGGCTTAAAAGAGGCATTTTTTTCATTGCGAAGGCATTTTGTTTCTCCCAGTAAATAGCTCTGTATCATGTGTTTGGGAACTGGTTCTCAGGCTTCTTCCAAATCAGCTGAAATCTGTGGAATCAGTCCCGCCATAATTGTATAATTAACATGCTGTCTTCATGAGAGAACAGACCATGGTGCAACCCAAAAAGCATACAAATTAAAGAGTTGGAGGAGTGTCATAATAGCATAAAAGGCGGACCAAATTAAAATAGTGCAAATCCAAACAGAAATGAGATCCTTGAAAGAGTGCAAATCGTCTCTGTGACCTTCACATTTCAAAATGCATTATGTTGGTATGGCGTGACAGTCCAGTGAGTCATCCCGGCGCTTTGATTTTTCAAAGAAGAGAAAAGCAGACAGGCATCTGAATCAGATTTATCAATATGGAGAGTCTAGCTGTGGCTTTTTTCCCTGAGATATTGCAGAGTCGGCCCACAGAGCTCCGACTGTCATTCTCTCTGACACCGGAGCAGTCAATCATATTCCGTAACACTCCATTGTCATCGTGAAGCTAGAAAAACCTTGATATTTTTTATTTTATACATATAGTTTTATACTTTCTTTTTGTCACTTATTGACCATGAAAAGACCCTAACCAATAATAAATGTATCCTATTAACAAGTATACAAAGTGTGTGTATCAAAGCCTGATAATGTCCTTCCTCCGTGCCATAGAGCTCCATCCAAAAACTATTAAATCACACCAATGAGCCTCACTGTTGCACTGGCTGACATGTTCCTTCATTACCATGAACACACACTCTGTAGGTTATTCCACAGCAGCGTCCTGCTGCCCCAAATACTCACTAGAGCATCAAATATAGATTGATCCCCCACTGAAAATAGTTCCGAACAAATGCACTGCAGTTTGTTAAAAACCACAGTGGCCAGCTGTTTAAGTAAATTAGAGCTTTTTATAAAGTTTAAAGTAAATATTTGAGACATATTTAGTTCAACTGATTCATTTTTTTCTGTTGCTTGTTTATTTCCTTTGTTACAACATACAGATGTGCACTGAAAATTACATTTCCTGTGCTCACTACCCAAAATGGATATGTATATGTTTTGGGGTTTCATAACAACACCATGTTTGTACATTATCCGGAGCTGGTGCTGCTGGGTCCTTATCTTCATGCATAGCTTCTTTCCACGTAGCCAAGGAAATGTAATATTTAGTTTTTGCATTAAACAGTAATGTCACCATTCTATTCTGGTCATGCTCGCAGTGAGACATCAGCTTGCTACTCAACACGAGCCACAGAGTTCTAACAAAAACTCATTCCACCCTCAACAACTTTTTAGCAAATAATGCACATTAGCATTAACATGTACACCAGCCCTTCCACTCAAAGGCTGAAGGAGCAGTATGAAAGGTCCCCAGCTGGAATTGAACTGAGGACGGCATGGATATGTATTTGTGGTATGTGCCTTAACCATTAAGCCTTGTTTCCACCACACAGGAACTTTCCCCCGGAACTAAGAACCTTTTGAGGAAGTCACTGCATTTCGACTGCTTGGGCCAGGGTCTAAATTAAGATCATTTAGGGACTAAAAGTACCGGGAACTTTTTGCTGGAAACCCTGCTTTAGGCTACTGGGGCACCCTTCAATCATCTCATCTGCCTTAAAAAAACGTTGGTTTGCTGAATTAGAACCATTAAAAACCTCAGTTTACAGGCTACATAGCTAATTAGCTAATCAGTTGCAACACTTCAAACAGCTCAAAAACAAATGTCAATCAGTCAGTCTGTTTAGGTCAGTTTTTGCAAAGTGATTTGAGTCGTATATCCTTCAGAACCACTGTTATTAAACACCGTCTGTCCTTGGTTTGTAGCTACAGTTCCCAGCAGCAGCAGTTTGTCTTCATTGTATCATCATGTCCTTGTCAGCTGTCAGTAAAACACCAGCCTGCCAATGCCAGAATCGGAGGATAAAGGAGTGTTCCTGTCTTTGTCATTTCTTTTTTTTTTTTTTTTTTCGTACTCAGACAGCCATACATTAGCTTTGCAAAGAATTACATTGTAATTGTGATTCCATTATACAGTCAATGTCATGTCATTTCATTTCATCATACATTACATGGTCAGCTTAAGCCCCACATAGTCTAGTGATCTCTGCCCAGATAGTCACTATTTGAAAAAGATTTAACATTCATAAGATAATGATAAGTTCTGTGAATGAAGTTAAAGTGTGTTTGCTGATGATTCAGATTCTTGGCTAAAGGAACATTACTGATGAATGAATTTTTTCTTCCTTTCAACAATGAAAAAAAACAAACGGTGACTAATTAAAAAAAATCACTTTGACATTATTTTTGACTGCGAGAAGGGAAGACTAATTGTGATTTTCAGTTGGATATATTATGGTTTTGTTTTGACCCGATGAGTCTGAAACCAACCATTTGTAATTTTGCTCTTTTCATACAATGTGGTAATCATATCAATCCTGATTTTACAATGTCAAACTGTTTTATTTATCATTAATTCATTAGTTTCCTGAGAAAATGCTTTCAACTAATTGTTGCTTACATAGCTTTTTTTCATGTAGCCAAGAAAAATCATTCAATTTTAAACAGTATTTTCATAAAACAATAATGTCACCATGCTATTCTGGTCATGCTTGCAGCTAGACATCAGCTTGCTACTCAACACGAGCCACAGAGTTCTAAGAAAAAAACGTATCCGATTCTTAACTAATTGTTATATAATTATGCACATTAGCAAACATGTACGCTGGATGATACATTTGGATGTTACAGTTTTGTTTTGACCCAATGAGTCTGAAACCAACCATTTGTAATGTTGGTCTTTTCATGCAATGTGGTAATCATATGCTTTCATCAATCCTGATTTTACACTGTCAAACTGTTTTATTTATCATTAATTAGTTTTCTGAGAAATGCTTTCAACTAATTGGCTGGTCTGGTGGTGTAGTGACTTGCTCGTATTTTAAGCCCTGTCCACACGTGTACAGATATTTTTAAAAACAGATATTTTCTTCTACATTTTGGCCTCTCTACCACACGCAAACTGAGTTTTGGGTCACAAAAACTGATATTTTTGAAAACACCTTCTAAGGTGCAGATTTTTTACATTACTACTACTTTACATTAGAAAAATGTCCCAGTCACAGGAGGCCGAAGCAGGAACACATTAAACACGTCGAAGCCGAATGGTGATTGAATGTGCTTTTTGGGGCGATTGGAGGCGAGGTTTGCAGCACTCAGAAGGGCTGTGGACATAAACCTGAATGACCTCATTTGTGCATGTAAAGAGACAGCTGATGACAGCAGAGTAATGACAGGAACCCCACCCCCCTGCACCAACAATAACTGTTATCACTCTGACTGTAATGAAGGTCAGGGAGTGAGAAGGGTGGTAACAAAATTCCTTGACCGTTAAATTATGATCTCACTTGTGGTGACGTGTAATTATTACGGCGAGCGTTTGGAGTCGTTTTTGCGTTCGAGTGTCGTCGGAGATATTTTGTAAAATTTAAGATTTTTTTTTTTTTTAAACGGAGGGGAAAATATCCGCTTTTAAAAATACCTGTGTAGACAGGGTCTTTATAGAGTACGAGCATTACAGTTGACTTAAGAGTGATATAGTGAGAAAGTGACTCTGGTGCATTGCAACAGGAGGCCAGCACTCCAGCTGCCCAATGCAGTATATGCAGCAGCTTCCGGTGATTTCAAGCAAGCCTTCCTTCCATGACTGATGACTGTAGTAGAGCCTGACAGCGAGCGGTCCGCAGTCCACCGGTCTAAAAATGAAAGCAGCGGCCTCGTTCGCATGTCGGCGCGCGCTCTCACACAAACAGCAAGCCTCCTGTGGAGAACTCATGTTCACCGGAAACCATTTGGAAAACCATTACAATCATTACAGACGCATGTGTGCTCATACGGGGGTGGTGGTGGTGGTGGAGTGGGGGTGGGTGACGGGGCTGATGAGAGCAGTTACCGGGACGACGCCTGGTGCATCGTATTGACTCCCGATGCAGTTATCTCAGCGAGAGTGTCGGAGGAGGCTGCAGTCAGGCCGTGATGGAGGGGCGTAGAGGCAGACAGTAAGGTCACTCAGAGAGCACGGCAGCCAATGGATTTTATGCTTCCTCGCTGTTACACCCTCTGGATTTATAAACTCACTTGTTAAGGGAGGTAAAGCTTGCAGTGGCTTGAGTGGATTTTTGGTCAAAGTGCGCTGGTGGGTGTTTTATGCAACGGTCATTTGTATTCTGACCGCAGGCCTCGGCTGATCCCTATTTTCGCTGCCGGGCTTCGGTGCGAGGGCAGCCTCGCATCATGTCCGCTAACCTTTTTCTTAATTCACCTCACTTCTACAGACACATCATGCCGTCTTTTAACATATCCCAGGTCAGGTAAATCCAGGTCTGAATCCGGCAGCAGAGCCATTTATACACTCCGGGCGGTATTTTTTTTGAGGAATAAAATGCAGTATGAATCTTTAAATGGCACACACACACGAGTCTCCAGCAGCATCTCTTGATTCTTTGTGCCTTTTTTTTTTTTTGCTTCCAAATTCATACTGTCAAGGTGTAGCTTTTTCTGATATCCCAGATATGCAAAGATTTTTCCTCCACTCATAGAAAGCATTAAATTGATTCAAAGCAGTTTTTTTTTATACTTTGTATGTATTTATTCTCGACCTAGGCAGGAATATAAATACTGCAAACTCGCCGAGCACTGGCTGAGAGGATCAGAACAGTTACCTCCACAGATCTAGCCCGGCTTTTCTCCATTGTTTCCTTATATCCAAACCTAATCCCACACCAAATAGAATTACCAGTGGACAGGGTTGTAAAGATTTACTCAATACATTGATCTTATGGCAAACAATAGTGGACGGATTAGCCGGGAGATCAAACCCCGGCAAGAATTGAATCCACCTCTTCAGAATGAGAGGGATTTGGGGTTTGAAACCAAAAGGGGAACTGACTAATGTATTTTTCAAATTGAAAAACATGGAAATGAGGCTCTTTGTCCACCGTGTGTGACATAGCCTTCAGCTGTTATAATTACCTAGGAGGCTGTGTTGTGTTCTCTCTATGCTTTCTGATTCTGTGATGGAGGTCAAAGCAGCAAGGCAGAAACCCACAGCCTGGGGGTATGTTTATTAGTGTTGCTGCATGCTTCCACCAGTTATGTTTTCACCTCTGACTTGTACATACAAGAGTAACTACATATTGGATTGATATGTGGTTGGATCAGGAGGTCAGCGTTAGTGATTTACATCATCTGAACTATTCAGTTTATCGTCGCAGGCTTCAAGTCAGCTGTTGAGCTGTATTACACTCACATGGTAGTTTGACAGAAAATCAAACAGAAGACAAACTAGAGTGCAGATTTCCTCCGGGTGTGACTCACTCAGTTGTCGCTCCCGGCTCCTTTACAGTCAAGATGGCGGTGGAGACAACAAAAACGTGGATTTACTCATCTCCTATCGTGCCTAACTTCAGTTGATCATCACAATATCAGGTATGGAATTAATCTGCAGATGCTCCGGTTCAAAATGAGACCAATCTTTTCCATGGATGTCAGTTTCTGAGCCACAACAAAGGCAAAGATAACCCATAATAACCTTCCAGCATATTGTATTTCAAGTGTTCTGAGAGAAAAATAGACTTCTGCACCTCCTCATGGCTCTGTTTTCAGGCTTTTATGAGACTTTGACCAATCACAGGTAATTTCAGAGAGAGAGAGCGTTCCTATTGGCTGTGCTTCGGCTGGTGGGCGGTGCTTGGTATTTCTTCAACTGATCTCAACTTGGCAAGTGTGTCAAGTGTTTGGAGTCGTTTTTCCGTTCGAGTGTGGACGGAAATATTTTGTAAAACGAAAGTCATGTGGACAGATTATATATTTTTTCAAACAGAGGGGAGAATACACATTTTTAAAAATATCTGTATACTGGTAGACAGGGTCTAAAACAGTCAGTCAAATTTAGATGCACAAACATGACTGAACACATGATATCCCCCAGGCTTACGCTTGGCAGAGAGATAATGATAACCAATATAATAACAATTTGTTTGTGCCTTCAAGTCAGTCAGTTATAGATTTAAATTTATATTGATTTTGCATCTCAGAAATGGATTTTGCCTTTTTTACATCACAATGAATAAAATGCATAAATGAAATGAAGCCTGGGAGCTAGTTCAGGCAGCTGCAACTTTTCACTCACATAGCACATTGTTCTTACTGCAACTCATTTACAATAAACCATTCTTATAATGGTGTACCTGTATTTTGTTGACTTTGGCTTTACTTCCTCATTTTTTGGCCAGACCCTAGTGCACTACATTCTACATTTCTTGTTTTTTGTTTTTTTTCTTCATCTGACCTTATTAAAACCCAAACCCAACTGTAGACAAAATCTGTAAATAATCATGAAGCATTATTGTACCAAATGAGTGAATAATTTGTGTTTTATACGTGCTATGCTAATTCTGCTGATCTCTGTCTGTAGTCACCACTCTGTAGTCTTGCTCAATGTCCCGCCCACATCACAATCCAATTGGCTATATGTCACTAGTAACAGCCTATCAACACTGAAGGCTGATGTGCCTCTATCGTCAAAGCTGCATGTGTTGAATGTAAGGCAGCGGATATTGCTGAAGTTGCAATAAACATCACAGAATGTCACAGAAATATACACAGGAACAGTAATACAAACAAACAGTGTTTCCGCTGGTATCGTTTTGCCATCACAGCAACTAAAAAAAATCACAAATAGAAGGCTAGTTACTGGATGTTGAGTTCTATGAGTAGGCCTATGACAACTGCAAGAAGAGGAAGAGAGAATGAGACGGAGCCTGGACGCGGCCGAGAGATTAGACCCATGACCAGATTATCGTATTACCTCCGCCAAGGCCAAAGGCCGGCGCTGGTTTGTTTGTTGGTTTGTCTGTCTGTCTGTCTGTCTGTCTGTCTGTCTGTCTGTCTATCTGTCTGTGTGTTACCCCAAAAGTTCGAGGTGGATCTGAATGAAATATTTTGGAGGGGTGGAGTGTGGCACAATAAACAATCCATTATATTTTGGTGGCGATCCAGATCATGATCTGGATTCAGGAATTTTTTTAAGGATTCCGATCAACCTGAGCATTAAAACCACAGGGTAAAACACATGTGCAGTGTAACTGATGACGCGTTGATGCTGCCTTCTTCCTTCTTCGAGCAGAGAGATACGTGTGTGGATGTGTGGCGTGACATCGAGGGGCGGAAGCTGCTGGCCATCCGTGGTGAAAGAAAAAAGCGGTAGATGACGGGATGACAGACAACAAAGTGTAACGTTATACAGACTTAACAAGGCTGCTGAGTGAGAGAGGCATCCGCCGATACGTTACATGGAAACACAGCATGATAACGATAACCCAACCACCTCACAGTACAGTGAGCTGTGAGCTGTTTTTAAAGTCAGGCACCTTGGCGGAGGTCTGCGCTCTCCAAGTGACATTCTAGTGTTTCTAATGCAGCACAGTGAGGATACACACATTTCATACATCAGACGTATTGAATGTGAACCCGACTTGCCGACGCGCATTCAACCCGCTTTGGACCCGTTCAGAGAATCCAGTCTGCAGTGTTGTTCATACACTTCCCTGATAAACCAAAGAATTGTACACTGACACCAGTGATAATGCATATGGTCAACATCACCGCTACGGCCATTCAAGGTAGAAATACTCATAACTATTTTGTTGTTTTTTTTAACAAAAATAAGAATGTTAGAATAAAATATAGACAAATTTAGGAAAAGTCAATGTCTTATAGTTGTAGTTAGTAGTTGTAGTGCTAGAACATCCAAAAGAAGTGGACTGGATGCTCAGAGACAGGACTCTAGTGGATCAGTATGACACACTGCACTTCTAATTGTAGACCTCATCCAGCTCATTACTGTCATCTTGGATAGTTTATTTAAAAAATGTGGCTTGCATTTATAATTTTAAATGGAGGAAGAATGGCTTTGTTGGGACATTTTAATACAACAAGCTTCAAAGATGCTTTTAAAATGACACAATTGCTACAGCACAAAATACATCCAACCCTGCTCATGACTTTCAACATCATCCTCAAAATGATCTTCTTCTGTCTCTTTTGAGAGCTAGTCTTTAGCCTTTTGTGGATTATAAACCAAAAGCAGAGCCAGGACATGTAATAGAATATGAGATAACACTACATAATGATGTGTAATCACGCCCCACGCTGCCTCATTCTGCACTTCCACCATAACGGCATATAGAGTGATGAGCCGTCGCTTCCGCAGCAATCTGCTCATGTTCTGTAACAGTAAATGTTTAGCTCACGCTCCCCTTCCTCTCTGCGCCAGCCCTTTACTCTACGACTCGAATCAACAACATCACAAGTGTAGCAAATCCCGTCGGCGACATGAATCCTCTTTGTCATGGAGAGGTGTGAATATTTAGTTTCTGTCTCTGTGTGTTTGTGCATAATTATGAGCTGGCAGCGTGTCATTTATAATCTGAGAGGAGAATCGTTCACCACTTGTTGTGGACGCCGGAGCCAAACATCAGCTTCCTCTATTGACGGTGTTTGTTTGTTTGTTTGTTTTCCTTCTTTGTCTAATCCAGACGTCACAACATGAAAATGATTTTCCTTCCGATACTAATTAGATTTTGTGAAAACATCACAAATTGATGGTGCAATTTTTATGTTCTTCAGCATGTAAATATTTGCACGTAGCTAACTGTACATTACTGTCAACTAAGGATTATCATTCATCCATTTAACTCTTTATTATACATGCAATACTGTTTGGCCTGCTACACATCCATCATATCTCACTAAGCAAACTATTTCACGTTCTAAGAGACGAGATCCCTCTCTACCTCTGGTTAGAACAAATATACTGTTGTCTGTAGATAAAGTAAATGTTTTTCAAGCGTGTTTGTTTGTGCCACCAAAATCCAATGGATTGTTCATTGTGTCACATCTCACCCCTCCAAACAATTTCATTCAAATCCATCTCGGACTTATGGAGTAATCCTGCTAACGGACAAACAAACCAACCAACAAACAAACCAACAAACCAACGCCAGTGAAAACATAACCTCCTTCCTAGCCTTACGGCCTTGGCGGAGGTAATCATTATAATAATCCTTGCCAGCTTTTAGGGCACAATTAAAGGTACAGTGTGTAGGATTTTGCGGCAACTAGTGGTGTGGTTGCAGATTGCAACCAACTGAATACCTCTCACTCCTCCATTTCCAAGACTGCTGTGACGTGACCCACCGAGTGCAAGACCGCGGTAATGCCGGCCATCCTTACCGTAATAACACTACTTTAGCAGTAATGGAAGTGACCGGTGGTTTCACAAGCGCGTCGGAGAACTACGGTGGCCTTCAGGTAACGTAAAAACATGAAAGTCTCTCTCTAGAGCCAGTGTTTGGTTTGTCCGTTCTGGGCGACTGTAGAAACCAAGCGGAGCAACATAAAGGACTCCATGAAGAGGACCCGCTCTCTATGTACTGTAGAAATGAAGGGCTCATTCTAAGCTAACAAAAACAGAACTATTCTTAGTTTCAGGTGATTATTTTTGCTAATTTATCTCATGAAATTTCTCATTTCATCTTGAACCTCAAGGCGAGATGCTTCTGTTGGTCGTACACATCTGCTTTTGTTTTTTCTGTTTTCTTTTTCTTTTCTTTTACTACTGTTTACGCATGATTGTGTTTTGTGTATATAGATATTATGTGTGCTGCGTGGTCTTTGTTGGTTTGTTTGTTGTTCATTTGTTTTGTGTTGTGTTGATGAGTAATTAAATAATTTCTAAAAATCTATTGTGTGTATTTTGTATCTTCATAATAAAAAAAATACAGTGCCTTTCAGAACCGGAGTTACAAGATGCTTCACCAAAAAAAAAACCAAAAAGAAATAATAATAAGAAAAGAGCATCATACACAGACAATTCAGCCAAAACAGGTTTAGATTAATGTGCAAATAAACTAAAATAAAAACTAAACTTAAACCCCGATCCATCACCCGAGATCCAACAAACACCGGACATCCAACCAGGAGACCCGTGTTTGAGACTGTTATTGACAGGCGACATCTGTTACATGTTTTTAATTGTCATCTGTGACGTATTACCCTAACTAAGTGGTTTTCTTCCTTAAACTTAACTATGGACGTTTGCATGGTGTACAAATGACATGCAAAAATGCATACTCATGACACATGGAATGTCCGTGGGAATACGTGGAACACTGCAGGGATACCCATGGATTATACTTGAAATGAAACAGTGTGATGTAATTTGGTAACTTATAACTAACTTTGTATATTGCATATTTCTGTTCCAGGTGTGGATGTAGCGAGGTATATAGGTAGATGCTTTTGTTATGTTTTTGATATTTCTCTTTGTGATACGACTGAAAAGACTTGAATAAAAATATTCCAAAAATAAAAGTAGAATAAGACGGATTCTAAGCACAGAAATAGCACTATTTCACAGCCTATTCATTTGTGAAGTCGAGAACTGATCCTGGGTCGTCGAGAGTTGAAGACAAAGTATCCACCCACTCATCCGCCCGGCTGTTACGTTCCCTCCGCTGCGCCGTTTCAATGTGAAACCAACCGCTGTCTGTTTCTCGACGTTCCCCTTTTCATGTCATCCTTTTTTTCAAACATCCAACAGCTCTTAACTTTTTCACAGCTTATATTTGCATTCGAAGACTCATTTCCTTCTTAAATTTCCAGGAGACCAGCTGCTTCCCGAGCAGCATCTCTGACACAGCCTTGACTCTGTTCCCATTCAAACTGCAACACTGCAGGACAAACACACACACACACACACACACACACACAGCGGCTTTCATTTCAATCAGCCTCCCATGATAAGAAATGTGGGTAACAATGAGACGTCTGCATCAATAGCCCCACTTCAGCCCCAACATCCAAGAGTCACGTGGGATCAAACCCACATCAAAGGCTGGCCGGCGCCACGATGAGAGCCACGGCAACAATGGCACAATAATTAAAGCCACATGGATATCGAACCACCACCCCCCTCCAGTCACACACACACACACACATCTCTCCTCCTCATTGTCACAGCAGCGTTTGATGTCTGTCACGACAATACACCAGCCCTTCCAAATCCTGACATGCAGCTACCTGCCACACAATGTGTAAGCAAAGTCATTTCCATCCATTTCAATGGCGTAAACACATTTAGCCGCTCTCATCCGCCGAGCACAGCCCGTCATTATTTGGGGTGCGAGGGGGAAGCTGTCAGTGATGCAGCAGCAATACATAACAGAATGCCAAAGAGCTTCCAATGCACTGTTTAATGAGGCAATATACAAGAATATGCTTTGGCTGTATTGATTCAGCCACAGTTTTTTTTTTTTTTAATATCCATTCATGAATAGTCGGGCTCATTTACTTCATTTATCATGTAATTAATATCCAGAACGAGCTCGTTTCTTTTTCCACAGTAGTCCTTGATTAATGTTCTTATTTTTTTTTTCTCTCTCTTGATGGGACTGCTCCCTGCTCTGTGTGTGGAGGGATTATTTTAACCGTTTGAGGGAAAGAAGCCAAAACTATCAACTAAAATATGAAAAGTTACACATCCATATTTTAGGGAGAACTGATGGGATATTTAAAAGCCTTAATGGTGGTGTCTTATGTAACAGTGGTTTCCCCAAACGTAAGAGGGGATTTTGAACATTTAGAATAAAGAAGTTTAAAGCAACTATAACATGACGGTTTTGATCACTTCAAGGCAACAGCCTTAATATTTTTTAAGGGCAGACACTACAAGCTATTTGACGTCTTATTTTCAGACTAGTAGAAGAAAAAACATCCAAAATACACATTTAGGTGTACACTGTATCTACTTCTGTCTGTAGATTTCTCCTAAATTCACACAAAGTTAGCATTAGATAATGCATCATTTGTATATTTAAACTAGGGCTGTCAAAGATAACCCGATAATAATGTTTTAAAGAAAATTTGTTTTAAAGCCACTAACTCCATTTACGTTATAGAGTGAATTTACTGGCATCATATGAAACAAGAAAACCCAAAGCATCCATTGGTGCCAACAATGTCATACTAGCTTATTGCGAAGGAGGGTAAATAATGCTCCAGCTTAAGCTAAATTTTGGTGAGGAAAACCTGGCATGGCCATTTTCAAAAGGGTCCCTTGACCTCTGACCTCAAGATATGTGAATGTAAATGGGTTATATGGGTACCCACGAGTCTCCCCTTTACAGACATGCCCACTTTATGATAATAACATGCAGTTTGGGGCAAGTCATAGTCAAGTCAGCACACTGACACGCTGACAGCTGTTGTTGCCTTTTGGGCTGCAGTTTGACATGTTATGATTTGCGCATATTTGTTATGCTAAATGCAGTACCTGCATATTTGTCCACTACCATGTTGATAACAGTATTAAATACTTGACAAATCTCCCTTTAAGGTACATTTTGAACAGATAGAAAATGTGTGATTAATTTGCGATTGATCATGATTGACAGCCCTAATCTAAACATAACATTTCAGAAAATGTGTAATTTAAAAAAAAAAAATATTGTCTTAATGTAAATAATCAACATGGGGACTTTTCATGGTGATAGCGATTACTTGTTTTTTTCACCTGCAGTGTCTTGTAAAATGTATGGAATTTTTGGAGTGATAAAAAGAGATATCCAAAATCCTCTCTGTAGAAACCTTTGATTCTAATATGTCAATAAAGTTAGATAAGAATTTTGAGCCTGGCTTTATCCAATGTTCAGATATCTGTGTTGGAAATGTATGAAAATTAGCACACAATTCGTGGTGATATCTATTAGTTATTTGTTTTACCCTGTTCACCTGTAGTGTCTTAACGTATGGAATTTTACAATCAATATCTTTAAAGGCCGTTTTCTCTCAGACTCTGAGCCAGCACTTACTGTACATCCACCAGACTTTACAGTTTCATTCCTATCTATATTCTCAAGGCTTTTACAGACTGAGTTTTCTCATATCATTCATAGCCTGATTTACAGAAGTTTTATTCCGAAAAACATGACGAAAGTGGAATTTTTTTTTTTAAGGCTAAGAGATAGCCAAAATCCTCTCTGTAAAAAACCTTTGACTCTAATATGTCAACAAAATGAATATCTGATGTTCAGATTTCCGTTCTCGAAATGTATGCAAATTAGCACATATTTGATAAAATTATGCCTCATTTGTATATTTAAGCATAACATTTCATAAAACTTGCAATACAAAATATAATTGTCCTAATGTAAGTAATGAACTGGGAAAGTTTCACGGTAATATCTATAAGTTAAATATTTTACCCCATTCACCTGTAGTGTCTTCAAAATGTATGAAATGTTATTATATCTTTAAAGGCCGTTTTCTCTAAATGATTTTTTTTCTCAGACTCTGAGCCACAAATCTCCACTTCAGCAGCACTTAATGTACATCCACCAAACTTCATAGTAACATTCCTATCTATAATCTGAAGGTGTTTACAGAGAAGAGGTTGTTCATATATTATTCATAGCCTGATTTATACAATATTTTATTCCTAAAAACATGGTGGAAATTGACTTTTTTATGGCTCTTGACAGTATGTTCTGATTTACAGAGTGATACAAAGAGATATCCAAATTTTTTTGCAGAGAAGTTTTATCCATTTATCACTCATTTATTCCTAAAAATGTGGCCAGCGTAATTTTTTAGCTGTTGACAGTATTTTCTTATAAAAACAGGTATCAAAAATTCCATCTGTAAAAGCTTTTGACTCTAATATGTCAACAAAATAATCTTGGCTTTATCCCATGCACAAATGCATGTTCTGGAAATGTATGCAAATTAGCACACATTTGATAAGATAACTCATAATTTGCGGATTTAAACATAACATTTCAGAAAACTTGTAATACAAAAAAGAATAGTCTTAATGTAAATATAAGTTTTATGGTGATATCTATCCACCTGGGGTGTCTCAGTACATGTTGTGCCTTTGTAAAGAAACAGCTCAATAAAAGTATTTTCTTATAAAAAGAGATCCAAAATTCCATCTGTAAAACATATATGTCAACAAAATAATTGTGAACCTGGCTTTATCCCATGTACATATGTATGTCCTGGAAATGTATTCAAATTAGCACATATTTGATAAGATAATTTGCACATAATTAAATAATAAATAATTTAAACATAAAATTTCAGAAATACAAAAAAGAATGGTCTTAATGTAAGTTATTTTAATGCTGATATCTATTCACCTGGGGTGTCTCAGTACATGTTGTGCCTTTTGTAAGAAAAACAGCTCAATAAAAAGTTGCACCATGACTTCCTGACATGGTCTTCAGGGCTGCTACACGCGCTGATGACATATAAGGCGCGTAATAGCGCGCGGATACTTGTTGGATGCCCTTATTCCTCTTTATGAGTGGGTGTGCTTAGAGAACACAACTCGCACAGCTCATGATGGGAGAACGGAGGAGGGGAGGGGGGGGGGGTTGGTGGTAAAGAGAGGAATAAAAGAAGATCCCTTGTACCTCTTCAGCATCGACCTCCTCCTCGCTGTCGGTGGGTTCCGGCGCCTTCACGAACCACCACTGGATCTCCAGATACACCGACGCGGTTCCGCTCTGGAAAGCACACGCCATTTCTATGTTTTGTCCCTCTTTAACCGTCATGTTGGAGGGCAGATCCGTGAAGCGACCTGCACATGAGAGGAGGAAGGATGGGAGGAAGGGGGGGTGAGGGGGGGGGGGGGATATGATGGGGAGACAGTTGTGTGATTTCTGCCCATGAATTAATCACTTAAATGCTTTCTGCTTGTGGATTGACAGCAGCTGTGGTGTTGATAAAGGTTCTTGTTTTAATTGAAGGAGATGCCCCACCACCACCACCACCACCACATCCTCCCATCCTCCCTCACAGATACCAAAAGCGTCTCCATCGTGAATTTACATAACGCACAGTCGCACCATGCATTGCTACATTATTCACACACTTAATTCCGAGCAGGTGGACACATTTTTATGTTGTATTTTTTTTTTTATATCATTCTGTGGCCGTTTGTCGAGCTCCAATGTGACTATGCAATTAAACACGAAAAAAACTTAACATAATTAGGGCAAACACAAGAAAGCATAAACAGGAAAAAAAAAAAAACGCACGAAATAACACAGGAGTTTGGTTTGAAGGAGGCTATAAAAACGTTGAATATAGCCTAAAGGCGACAGGGGGGAAGAAAAAAAAAGGAGTGCGTGCAAAAACTTCCATTCACCAAACCATCGTGCAGACTATCTGTAGGTTTGTGCGCACTTATGAGAGATGCAGCTATAAAGAGGAGGAAGAAGAAGAGGCAGTTTGAAAGTGGTCATCTCAGTCGGATTTCAGCACCATGGACAGCTCCTTGCAGTATGCAGCAGCAGCAGGAGAAGCTGTCCGCGGTGCTGAAATCACCGGCTGATCGCTCACTTTTCATGCCAGGAGCCTTTTAGAATAAGTTCTAATTATGTGACAGTAAATCAATTTTGTGGCGTGAGTAAAATGCGGGTAAAATCCCCGCTGCAGCTCTCCGGCACACCGTGTGAAATGACTTGATTTCAAACAATCACCAGTTGCATTTTTTTTTTCTCCATCATCGCGAGCTTAAAAAAAAAAACGCAACCATCTTCATCTCTCATCTCTCAGCTTGCTTTTTTCATCTTTTAGGTTTATTAGAATTAGAATATAGTCAGTCTGACTTCAAATATGTCCCCTCCAAACAGCCTAGTCTAGAAAGACTGCGCACTTTTAACACTTTCTGCCTCCTCCGAGCAGCCTCCACCACCACCACCACCACCATGGCATGGGCAGCAAAGCTTCGACACGATGATGACACTGAAAAAATATACACAGCTTACCTTCAAAGGAGAATCCGAATTGCACGCAAAATCCGGCTAAGAAAACAAATCCAACAGTATCATGAGAGGTCCACATCATTCCAGTGTAGAAGGGGTTGCTTTTTTTTACATCAGCCGAAAAGGGAAGCGAAAAAAAGGCGAATGTTTCCTTCCCACCAGATGATACAAAAACGTCCAACACGCCAGAGAAAAAATCAAACTGGGCGAGTTTGTTTAAACGGAGATTGCCGAAGGTGGAACATGCTGCAAAAACTACAGCTTTGTCGTTGATGAAGTTCTCTCTTTTCTCTGTGTGTGTGTGTGTGTGTCTCTCTGCAGGAGAGAGTGGCGACTGCGCGGCTGTGCTGAAGTCTGGTGAATAACCAGGGCTGCGGTCTTCGTCTGCGCTGCCGTGAGAGACGTCAGTCTAGTGGATCACTGTGGCATCCACACAACGCTCCGCGCACCTTCTGCGAATCTAGTCCTCATCCGGCTCCTCGCTGTCACCTTGACCGCTTGATTCTTTTTTTTTTGCAAAACTGCTGCTGCGTCAAAACAAACCAAATAATCACATCTTTATGGGGGGATTTTTTTTATTTTGAATTATGATGTGGGAAGTTTGTTTATACTGTACTTTTGTGAATGCCAGATGTTTTAAAGGCCCTCTACTTATTAACAAAACAGAGCAGAATGGAACACTACCCCTCTCAAAGCCATAATATTGCATATCATAATAAAAAAAAAAAAAGTGTGCGTATTTAGTGTGGGTGTGTCCAACTCTTTATGCAGACAGGAGACAACCCGTCTAAAGGGGCTATAAAACAATATTGTTGCATTAGGAGCAAACTGGGAGGGGGTCTGGTGGTGGTGTTGGTGGGGTTGGTGGTGTTGGGGGTTGTGTTGGTGTTGGTGGTTTTGTTGGGGGTGGTGGTGTTGGGGGTGGTGTTGGTGTTGATGGTGTTAGTGGTGGTGTTGGGGGTGGTGTTGGTGTTGGTGGTGGTGTTGTTGGGGTTGGTGGTGGTGGTGGTGGTGTTGGTGGGGTTTGTGGTGTTGGTAGGGGTGGTGTTGTTGGTGGTGTTGGTTGGTGGTGGTGTTGATGGTGGTGGTGGTGTTGGGGGTGGTGTTGGTGTTGGTGGTGTTGGTGTTGGTGGTGGTGGTGGTGGGGTTTGTGGTGGTGGTGTTGATGGTGTTAGTGGTGGTGTTGGGGGTGGTGTTGGTGTTGGTGGTGTTGTTGTTGTTGGTGGTGGTGTTGGTGGTGTTGATGGTGTTAGTGGTGGTGTTGGTGGTGGTGTTGGTGGTGTTCGTGCTGGTGTTGGTGGTGTTGATGGTGTTAGTGGTGGTGGTGGCGTTGGTGGTGGTGTTGATGGTGGTGGTGGTGTTGGGGATGGTGGTGTTGGTGGTGCTAGTGGTGGTGGTGTTGGTGTTGTTGGTGGTGTTGGTGGCGGTGTTGGTGGTGGTGGTGTTGGTGGTGGTGTTGGTTTTGCTGGTGGTGGTGGTGGTGGTGTTGGTGGGGTTTGTGGTGTTGGTAGGGGTGGTGTTGTTGGTGGTGTTGGTTGGTGGTGGTGTTGATGGTGGTGGTGG
>CAKAOH010007004.1:5070-41117 GCA_916701665.1 Sebastiscus tertius
TACCCTGCAGCCCTCTGCCTGGATTTTTACTCTTTTCTTGTTATTTTGCTGTGTTCGGCACCGGGGGAAGGGAGGGCAATAACAGCGTTCAGGGTGTGTAGCCTATTCAGGTTGTCAAATACCTCCGCTTTGTCACTAATTAATAATTATAATTAATAATTTAATAAAAATAGCGTCGCTCCCTCTCTTCATTCACGATATAGCTCACTCGACCATCGCCGCTCTCCCTCTCTCTCAGCCAACTTTGAATGTTGTGTGTTTACAGACACCAACCGACACATGTCACATATAAATATAACTTTAAAGAAGAGGTCCCACATTGCAGTAACCACAGAATATTCTGACCGATAGAGTAGTGAAGTGGGTTTTATCAGGTTGAGGCCCATTGTTTTGAGTTTTTACTGATTGTTTTAAAGAAAGGAGTAGACTAGTTAAACCAAATATGCCTCCACTGAGGGGCGTATCCAGGGATTGGCCTGGGGTGCCTCCCCTGGATACCCACGTGCGTCAAGAAACTCTGAGGAATCCGGGCTACTTGTTTTGCCCTTGTCTTTTCTCACTAATTATCGCTCCTGAAAGATGTGTGTACGCTTTTTGCTGCACATACTGTACATATATGTGTGTGTGTGTGTGTGTGTGCTTCATGCCACCACTGCATAATGGCGGGCACACACAAGAATCAAGCCAATTTTGGGCCCGATTCCCCCCTCCCAACGATGGTCATCAGTGTGAGGTATGTTAAAAGTGCTTTTTTGACATCCCCCGATCGGCTCGGCAGTCCGTGTTGGCTGCACTGATCTCAAATCAAAAACCATCCATCCATCATCTGCAACCGCTTAACCCGTTAGGGGTCGCGGGGGGGACTGGAGCCGATCCCAGCTGACATTGGGTGAAGGCGGGGTACACCCTGGACAGGTCTCCAGACTATCAGAGGGCTGAGACACAGAGACAGACAACCATTCACGCTCACATTCACACCTACAGGACATTTAGAGTCAACAATGAACCTAACCTGCATGTCTTTGGACCAAAAAAGACCCACGCTAACACGGGGAGAACATACAAACTCCACACAGAAGGGCCCCAAGCCAGATTCGAACGACTGTGCTAACTACTGCACCACCGTGCCGCCCCATCGTAAATATTAACATTTAGATATCCTGTTGTATGTGGGGAACCCCGAGGACAGCCGATGACGCAGTCACGTGGGAAAGAACGATAGCCAATTGAGAACCAGGCTGACTGAAGCAGAGAGACAACCATTGTCATCATGGCGGCCGCGGCTAATGCATGAGCTAATGCAAAACGTAAAGTAGTATGAAGATGGAGCTCAGAAATGGAGGACCAACTTGTTGATTTGTGGCAACAACATGATTAATTAACTTGTCCATCCATCCTTCATGAATTTTCACTTCAAAATAAAAACTAACATCGCTAATTCTTCCTGCCCGTCGTCCGCCGTGTTTATTTACACTAAAATCACGTTTGATGAGAGATTTTGTGACATTTTTCTTTTTTTTTAAGCCTGGACTCTTGTTGTTGATGAATGAATCTGTTAATGTGTGGTGTGCTGTTGTGGCCAAAACGATGCTCATTACACACCATAGGAACAAAACTGTTCAATTTATCATAACTTGTCGTTATGTGTGGGCTTTCTCACATTTTCAAAATCTATTAAGATTTGAAAAATCTTTTAGTGTCGGCCAGCCTTAAGGCAGAGCCCCACTGGGGCCACCCCAGGCCAAAAAGTCTGGACTGCCTCCATTAACAAACGGTTATAAGAAAAAGAGTTTGTGATGAGGCTACAGGTCAGCAACATTCTCTCAGAGGTATTTTCAAATGTAAATGTTTGTAACCACAGCCAGAACACAACCTTCTGCTAGTGTTACTAGGAAACTGTTTCTGTGTTAAGGAAAAAAACAAGGCTATTGTTACATTTTACACCTTCAAATGGCCATGTGCAGGAATATCAGATTTCACGGACAGCGTCACTACTCTACTTGGTTGGTTCAGTTTAGTCCATGAAGTTTCATGGAAATCTGTTCTATAATTTTAACATTGTGATGACACACAGAAAACAACCCAACATACTGTAGAGGTCAAAATCTTGTTAAAGCTTCTGTAGGCAAAACATTTTTTCCGTTTGGTCGGAGTTTGCGAGTGATTGACTGTCTCACAGACGGTAGCTAGACAGCAGACCCCAGGTCAGCTCTCAGCTCTCAGCTCTCAGCTCTCAGCTCTCAGCTCTCAGCTCTCCAGTCTGTGAAATCTTGTGGATGCCATTAGGAGCACCGGAGGACACCGGAGGACACCGGAGGACACCGAGGCACATGATTTTTTTCAGATTACCTGTCTCATGAACTACGGTCAGGATACAGTAACCGTTTTATAAAAATAACTTTTTTTAATCATATTTGCTCCAATCTCGCCTCCTTCAGCTTTAAATGAAGCATTTGTCAGCTTCTTAATCACCCATGTCATGGATATCTAAAAGTACAAAATGAATTTGCTGTTGCAGTTGTCTTTGAATTAGTATTTGTAGTTGCTTCTTAGGACTTGGCCTCTACATGCAAAACTTACAAACTGGAAAAAAAGAAGTAAACGGGCATGAGCGAGTATTTCAAAAGAAACAAAAGTGACTATAGATGATCATGTTGCATTATTGGTTGATAATCTTGTGTGTACTGTGCAGTTTCATAAGCAGTGCAGAGGAAGAGCATTGGGTAGCATCGGCAGCAGGTGAATGATTAGAGACGCTGGCTTTAGCAGTTACCTTGCTCTGTGCTACAGTGCCACTGGTGGAAGTTGCGGCCAATGAGAATGAAGCTCCTTGTAGCGTCTGGAGGCTGGCTGAGGCTCTGGACAAGAGGGAGGGGTACGAACATGTCTTCAGATGGGGGACAGCTAAAAAGGTTTAAGAAACAGAGAAAACCATGATTGTGATATATTGTATGTTATATATTGCACGTTTTATTGCAAATATTTGTACACATTTCTTCTATTATCATTTGTTCTTTTTATTTACTTATATTTCTCTACATATATTGTGTTATGTATTGTAGCATTATGTACATAATTTACACCCCCCGGTACCCAGTACAAACAATTCACCTTGTCTTTTCAAATGCCTTCACTGTTGTGTCGCTGGCCAGTGAACTGACCAAACTGACAATCTCTGCCAAGATGGAAGGCAGCAGGAAGTGCGAAGCCATTTCAGCCGTGCACTGCTGAATGGAGGGGCAGCCTGTTCTCCAGCAGCCAGGTCAGAAGGAGAGAAAGAGATACTGATAGTGAGAGATACTTCAGCATACGGAATAGAAAAGCTCTCATCGTCAGAAGATGCAGTCTTTCTCAAATCATTTTTTTTTTTTCATTCTGGCAGAAAATATCAGACTAAAATAACACTTACCAAGATTAGCCATGAAAGTGATCCATGGCTGGCAGGTAAGCTGGTAGACGGGGTGTAGAGTGCCTGCATCTCCCTCTTCCAGTTGAGACACCTGCCTCCTACACAGCCACAAACACCTATACTGCATTAGGACATTTTAACAGGTGCTGGAACACTGAATGGTTTAAAGGTGTGTTGGTCGCTGACAATACAGTGATTTCTTGGACAGGTGCTGAGATTTCAGGCTAGTGCTCTTGAGGAAATTCATGACACTGCCACTACCCATGGCACTGTAGTCTCTGTGTATCTGTTGTCCCTGGCCAGATGTTAAAACGGATGTAGCAGAAAACAACACATCCTTATATATAGACCATAATAAATGTGCACACCATAGAGAAGTACAGGTAGCTAACAGTAAAACACAAACTAACCCACATGAATGTGTCCTTGGCTTGCTGAAAAAGCAAACAAGAATCAACCAGGGAAAAACTGCAGTGCTAGAGTCAGTCTGAAGACTAGATAGCTTATTAGCTAATCAGCTGTAGCAGTTTTTAACATGAAAAGCTGCATTGTGTCCAATCGATGACTGTAAGTCCAACATTCTCTCTACTGTAGCTCTGTGTTTGGTCTCCACCAACTCCTGAGAAAAAAAACCATCCGTCTCTTTAGCTGCTAAATGCTCCACTATGTTCACCAGCTAGTCTCTAAATTTGTATTACTGCCAGTTGGTTGCTGCATACGTAGTGTACAGTGGGTTTTTACGGCTTTTTCACTGTCAATCAAACATGTACACTGCCCGCCCACTCAGAGAGACCTCTTTTCTCTTTCAGTAATATCAAATATTAGCATTACATTAGGAAGGATTCTTAATTGCAAAAAGAGGTGATCTTTTTGTGGTCAAATCTTTAGCACTCATTGGTAATAATTCAATGCAGTGACATTAAAGATTCAGTTATCCCCCACCTCTGGGCCTGCTCCAGCTCGACAGCCATAGCTTTCTCCTGGCTCCACTGCTGCTTTACGTTCTCCGTCTTGTGTCTTCGTCGCGTCGCTCGGCCCTCCTCTCCTTTTTCCTGCACGATGTCATCCGTTGTCTTTGGGCTCCCAAGTTCTGATGAATCTGGTTTACTCTGCAAGGATAGACAGGAACACAAAGCCACAAATACCCAATAAAAGCTCCGTGTATAGTAGGAACAATCAATGACGCTCCATCCGAGGATCTCAAGTTGTGCACTGGCTCACACCCTTTTACAGCCGACGTCATGATTACGTCACAGTGTTAGCTGGAGGCAAAACAGAGGAAAGACTGGAGGCAAACACTCAGAGTAGTGGGCTAAAGTTACACATCCAAAATGTCATCTTGCTGTGTTGTTGGGTACCAGGATTGATATCGCATACATCTGAGATGACAAACTGTGATTCGAGGCTCTAGCGAGCTAAAATATTGGTGGGGCGCTTCAAAGACGGAGACAAAACGATGCTAATAGTTTAGCTTAATCTTCTGCTATCTGTAATTAGAGAGAAAAAGTTGTTAATAGACTAAACTATTAGAGAGATGGAGAGAAAATGTTGCCAATAGGCTAAACTAATAGAGAGATGGAGAGAAAATGTTGCTAATAGACTAAACTAATAGAGAGATGGAGAGAAAATGTTGCTAATAGTTTAGCCTTCAGTCGTGAGCCTTTGGCTGCGGTTAGCATTGGCTAAACTATTAGCAACATTTTCTCTCCATCTCTGAAACATATATTGATATACTGAAACGATATTGTAAGACTCTTTTTTTGATAAGTGTCTGTCTTAACACCAACACTTGCGGTCCCTGAGAGTGAGTGACTGTACGTATTCAGAAAGACCTTGTTAAAAGCTAGCCAACATGGTCAAAGAATGATCCTGCCTCCATCATGTTTACGAATAGAAAAGAGGTCTATAGGCTAATAATTCAGGTAGCTTCATTCAAAAATGAGCATCTATGACCTATGACAAGAATTTGAGCTCTGAATATCTAAGACTGTCAACTCTCTGTGGGTTGTACAGACCAGTAGATGATTTCATCTGCATAATGTAAACTGGTAATATACCGTATGCCTCAATGTTAATATGAATTGGGAACAGGATTTGGAATTAGAAGTGACCCCTGGGAGCCCATCAGAGGTTTGCAGTCTGGAGTGTGCCACTTTAACTATCATAGACATTTCTGTTTGTGAATTCAAATCAACTAATACATTGATCAGTTGCTGCTCTGTGGGTTGGGCATCATTTAATTATTAGGTGGCACACTGCTTCCACATCTGTAAACTAAAGACAACCAACTCTAAAGTATAGCAATCACAAAGAGTAGACTGTAAATATTAAAGCAGGCAAACAGACATTTTAAGATGGAACTCGATACTCAGACACATCAGTAAACACAATCATTTAAAAAGCTTTCTCAAATCACATCATTAATTTCATTTCAAAACTGAAAAATGATTTCACCAATTCACCATTAGAAATAATTGCCAAATGTTATTATTGGCAACTTTACTTACATTTTTTTGTTTTGTTTTAAATGATCAATTTAGGATTTAATTATAATTGGATTATAATTGTTCAAGACACACTAGTCTGTTGCTATGAAACTATAAATGGTGAACTGACACGTGAAAACACGGTGAATAATATAGGTAGGTGGTTTCTGTCAGCAAATTATAAGAAATCATAGTATAACTATAATATTCATTTAACTCAGTTACACATCCCATTTACAATAATGTGTCTATGAGATTTGTACTAAATTCTAATGTAGCCAGTGATTGGGCTACACCGAGATTACAGCCTTCAACCTCTGGAGGAACTGACCAGTATGTCCCAGAAGCTCCTGCGGGTGCTCTTGCTGGTGGGTGTGGTGGACTCGGGTGTGCTGGTCCCCGTCATGGGGGTGCTCCCCACAGCTTGAGTTAAGGTGATGGGAGAAGGGCTGCTTTTAAAGACCCGGGAGCCACTGCGCTGCCTGGGGCTGTCCTTCGATTCTCTCACCTCAGGCAAAGGAATCAACAGTCCTGAAGACACATTTTAGACACAGACGATCACAAACAAGAAACATTTAGAACTGAATAAAGTCAATTTGTATGTTTTCACCAATAAAGAACACATAACATAATCAAGCAGCTAAAGACACTGTTTTGGCAAATAGCGAGTTTGTCTTCCTTAGTTTTTATTATTCTCACAGTGAAACTGGGGGCCTTCAATGATGTAAATATAGTGGATGTGTTCACAACATGTACTTGAGATTTGTGTGATTAGCCTGTGGTAGCACGCACACATGCACGCATGCACGCACGCACACTTCATGTCATGTACACCTGGGCAACATATGATACAAATAGCGTTTCAATTAAAAGTGTACTGGATTACATTACATTGTGGACTTTTTGTTAAATCACGAGTCTCCACCCCCACCTGCAAGCATGGTATAGAATGCTACTCCTAATTAGACCCCTCGCCCTAGATTATAGAACTCTGCCCTTCAGGCCTGAACCCTCCCTCCAAACAATTCCAGGCAGAACAAAGAAGAGGGATGTGAGTTTAATATGGACTTTGCATCGTTATAATTTATTTGGCTGAAATGGAATATATTGTCTGAAAGTTAACAGATTGTTGTGTTATGTTAGATCCCTGAGTTTAACTCTATGTCAAGGAGAAAAGCCAAATTCCAGATTGTGGACGCATGAATGATGGAAATAAAAATCATAATCTCATTTATTAATTGTAATTTGTATTACAATTTTGAGATATGTAATATCTTCTGTTAAAGGGACTGTTTGTAAGAATCAGAAATTGCTTGTTAACAGCGAAGTCAACAAAAGTCAGCGTCCTGTTGCTCGCGCTCGCTCTACATAGACATGAACAAGCATCAGAATGAACAAGAATCAGAAATGTCTTGTTAACAGCGACACCTTGGCCGTTAAGTCAACTAAAGTCATCGTCCTGTTGCTTGCACTTGTGCTCTCTCTACATAGACATGAAGGAGCATCGCTCAACACAGTGAGGAGACACACGTCAGCTAAAAGCACAATATCTCTCTATATTTCAGCTGCTTGGCAGTAATGTTAGCTGACCAGACCAAGGTCTCTCCATGAATCAATGCTGATCCTAGTGTTGGCTTTTCCCGGCTCAGCCTCCCGACCGCGGCCGGAGGGAACAGGGGAGACACCGGAGTTTTGGTGGGAGACGATAACGTTTCTCTCTGCGGAGCCCCGTCACTTCACAAGACACGGGAAACCTCTGTTGGTCTGGAGGAGCTGCAGCAGTTATTTCTGCACAAACGTCCACTGAACATTCACTAGATATTCTCAGAGCTAAACTAACTCTTCTGCAGTGTGGAGTGTGCGCACATGCACGTGAGAGGTGGAGCAAAACTGTGAGAATGAGTGTGGTATGTGAGTGAAGGCAGGCAGAGGAGCAGAGGAGCAGAGGAGCAGAGTACAGTAGAGACTCCGGTCCTGGAGACCAAAGCTACGGTCTCCCCCACGTCCTCTGACCACAGCCAACACTGTTTAACAGACGGGCTTAACTAGATACAACCAAGAGGTTTTGGTGCTTCTGTGTAGTTTGTGTTGGAGTCTGAGTATGAACAGCGTAGCCTCACGCGAGCATGCACGGGACACCGACCCGGAATGATTTATACGTGTAAGAAGTTACAAACAGTCCCTTTAAAGATTCTTTGAATAGAAAAAATAGTCCATTCTTTTTTCCATATTTCTCCAGACCTGGAAATTACCAAAATAAATCCCATACTTTTCCATACTGCGTAGGAACCCTGCAAGACAGGTAGAGTATACAGTATCTACTGCACAACACGGAGGGAGGATAAACTAATAAACATTTGGTGATGATGACCTCACCTTTAGCCTCTTCTCTCTCAGCTTTGGTTGCTGGGCAAAGCACCCCCAAACAAAGAGGATTCGGTAAGACTCTCAGCTCCATGACGACGTCACAGAGTGCGTGACGCAGCGCCCCCTGCAGTTTATCACTCAGCTGTAAGGGGCTGACGTTGCCTTGTTCCCAGATGTCAAAGCGCACATACAGCTGTGGCTCTGTTCGAACACAAGCAGACACACCAGTGATTAGTGCTCCCACACATCCCGATGAAAACAACCGGATAAAAATAACATTGGACAAAACATTAAAGAGGAAGATCCTGTTGACTCAGCACATAATGACACTGTTCTAGCTCTTAAAACGGGATCAATGGCATCTGGAGGATGTTATTGCTCCCATTCGCAAGAACCAACATTCAGTGTGAGTGCTGAGGCTCTTAATCATCTCCGCCATGGTATTCTGACTATGATATATTATATTATTATTATATCTAAAAACACAAGCCAGTGGTGATCCACATCTCTTTCTCTGTCAGACTCAGACACTCACACACACCTTTTCACTTCACTGATAACATTATAATACTGCTCATCTTTAGAGGGATAATGAAAAATGATATTCATGTTCACCGTAAGGACATAACTGAGACACTAGACATCAGGAGTGACAGCCGTTGCCATTTCTGTGATCCGGCACCAAACTTTGTCTTCCAGCCTTCTGTCCTCTGCCGCTTCCTTCATACGCTTTCATAGCATTTCAGACAATTTCCACATCATGGAAACTTTTCATATTTTCGGTAACCTTTCATTAACATGTCTTCAAACAGTATACAATAGCAGATGGGGACATGTATTATGATTGTCACTCACTGCACAGTTAAGGTCTTATTTAATTAAACCCACCATTTAAGGACAGCTCTACTTTTAATGCCTAAAACCAAACAGCTGGAGTCGTATTTGTCACTTCTTTCCTGTTGCAACACAACCATCGGGGTATGGGCTAACACTTTACAAACACAATTATATTAATAAGCCCCCAAAACCATGATTTAATTTTGATTTATGGCCCCGCGATGCAGTGTCACATTGACAAATCTAGCCTCCAGGAGCGAAAAATCTCTTCATATTACACAGTTGTATTCATTTACCACAAAGATTTACTCGTTCAATTTTAGGGGCATTTAATATTTAGACTTTAAATTTAATAGCCGGACTGTTACCCATGATGTAGCTTGACGTTTATTACTGTAATTAATCCATTTTCAAATTAGTGCAGTTTATACAATGAAATGACTCCTGAGACTTGCTGTAACCTTGTAAGATAATCAAATTGTAATTCTAAAGGAGAACTGCACTGATTGCACACATCAAATTCAGTTTACTAGTCATGGTTAGTGCTACTCAACCTATGAAAACTGTGGTATGATGTCCTCTTCTGTGGATTTGTAGGAGCTTTGCCAAGTCTGAGAACATAACCCTGAAGATTTCATTACCTCAACTTGGGCTTGGACATTTTAAGATGCCACCTGGTATTAAAGGGATGGTTTGGGTGTTTTGGAATGGATTTGTATGAGGTACTTATTCATAGTCAGTGTATTATCTACAGTAGATGGCGGTCGACACGCCCGCAGTTTGGAGAAACAGACAGGAGTTACTTCATGGGAGCAAAGCAATGTAGTGCTGTGGACGGGGCCGGTGGCAAAACGTATTATAGACAACCTAAAGAAGGTTCAGCTAAAACAAAAAGTCAATGTCCTTTTAAAGGGACTCTCTATAAGAATCAGAAATTGCTTGTTAACAGCGACACCTTGGCCGTTAAGTCAACGAAAGTCAGCGTCCTGTTGATCGTGCTTGCTCTAAATAGACATGAAGGAGCAACACTCAACACAGTGAGGCGACACACGTCAGCTAAAAGCACAGTATCACTCTATATTTCATGTTAGCTGACCAGACCAAGGTCTCTCCATGAATCAATGCTGATCCTAGTGTTGGCTTTTCCTGCTTCAGCCTCCCGACCGCGGCCAGAAGGAACAGGGGAGACACGGGAGCGAGATAGCGAGGTGGAGCGAGATAGTGAGTGAGAACGAGCACGGTGTGTGAGTGAAGGAAAGCAGGCAGAGGAGCAGAGTACAGCATTGTCTCCTCTGTGTCTTCTGACCGTGGTCGGGAGGCTGAAGCAGGAAGAGTTAACACTGTTTAACAGACGGGCTTCACCAGATAGAACGGGCGGGCGAGCGGTTTTGGTGCTTCTGTGTAGTTTGTGTTGGAACAGCGTAGCCGCACGCGAGCGCGCATTGGACACCGACCCGCAATGATTTATAAGAGTGTAAGTGTAAGAAGTTACAAACAGTACCTTTAAGTGTATGTTATATTTAGAATCTTTTCACTGGTTTACCTTTCTGTTAGTGTTTCGAACAAGGAACTGAGGCCGCTATCTATATTCTCGCCAAAGCCACTAGACTCCATTGAAAAAAAAAAAAAAACAGAACACGGGAGTTGCTGGATTTCTGTTGCCGCGATCGGTTAGTTTGTTTGTGTCATTGTGTGACTTTGGTTGGTTTGGATTCGCCAAAGTCACACAATAACACACAATAGTATTTCTGTGGAAGCGCCTGCACCTTTCCAAACTGTTTCCAATGACGGCTCTCAGACGGTTCTGTGTAACTAACCACCTGGCGGGTCAGGTTATGTACATAATAGTTGTATGTTTATTAGAGCTGTCAAAGTTAACGCAAACATTTCTTTAACACAATCGATCTTTCTGAGGTTGTTGCGGACTCAGTTTTAAAGCTAGAGTGATGATACTGGAATCTTATGAAACTAGAAAACCTAAGGAATCCATCAGTACCAACCATGTCACACTAGCTCGCGAGGGAGGGAGGTTCAATAACTCCAAACTTGCTCTAAATTTTGGCGTCCATTTTCAAAGGGGTCCCTTGACCTCTGACCTCCAGATCAGTGAATGTAAATGGGTTCTATGGGTACCCACGAGTCTCCCCTTTACAGACATGCCCACTTTATGATAATCACATGCAGTTTGGGTCAAGTCCTAGTCAAGTCAGCACACTGACACACTGACAGCTGTTGTTGCCTGTTGGGCTGCAGTTTGCCATGTTATGATTGGAGCATATTGTTTTATGCTAAATGCAGTACCTGTGAGGGTTTCTGGACAATATCTGTCATTGTTTTGTGTTGTTAAATGATTTCCAGTAATACATATACATACATTTACAAAAATCAAGCATATTATTTATTTATTTATTTATTTGACCTAGCTCTTTGTTCAGCTTTGTCCTTGTTTTTAGCTGTATGTCTATTTCTGTGTATGTACATTGAAAGTAATGAAAAACAAGAGTCAAATTCCCTGTGTGTGTTCACATACTTGGCCAATAAATGTGATTGTGATAATTCACCTGCGTGGGTTCAATGAGTTTACTTTACAGTGCTTACCATGCCTTAGCATTAGGGATGCTAATTGCATTCATGTGTGAATATGGACCTTCATTTTTTGCTTTATCTTGCATCTTTTCTGACATTCAAGTGCATTCCTGCCTCAAGGCCCCATCAATTCATGACCCTCGTGACATCCGTGAGCTGAGCATGTTCATGTTTACCAACTTGGCCAGTATATTTAGCATTATGCTAAAGAACTAGGGACTCAAATTAAAGTGTTTCTCTGGACGGAGCAGAACTCTACATGTAACCCTAACCTTAATCTATCCAACCCGAATTTAAGAGCCAGCATCCGCCATGTCACAACACAGGCTAAATGAAGTCAGGCTACATCTGCTCCGTGCTGTGTTCACCTGTACCTGAGCTGAGGTTGATGGAGTCCACTTTACCCACAGTGGTCAGCTCATCAAAATGGTCCGGATGAAGGGGAATGGTGCAGTTCTCTGACCTCTGCGATGCAGCACAGTCCTGGACTGGAACCTGAAGGGGACGACCATGGGCGTCCACAAATGACAAGGCGATGCAGGCGATACCTGAAAGAGCAGGGGGGGATATGTTCAAACGACCAAAGTGAAACCTAGTCAGCTCCATTAGGTTTTCAACTTCCTGACGAGTCACAAATGATTCGCTTTTGTTCATAATCATCCAAAGAACCTCGACAGTGAATCAATTTTCACGTAGCCTCGGGGTTATTAGGCAAATTTCCATTTGTATAACTGGAAAATATAATATTTGGTTTTAATTGCCATGGTGTCTGTCACGTATCATTTTGTTTTGTCACAGCAGCATAGATTTAAAATGAGCACAGTGAAATGGGGAGTGTTAATATTCATTTTCGATCCTCTGATGCCTCAGTTCATCACATTTCTACTGTGCAGATGCTTCACCACAAGGTTTAGTTGTCTTATAACACCGCTTGTGTGAGACAGTATTGCTGGATGTGTTAACATTGACATGGTACTGGGGATTATTGCACACAATGGGTAAGCAGCAGCAGCAGCATGGAGCCGGGTGGAGCCGGGTGGAGCTGGGTGGAGCTGGGTGGAGCCGGGAGGCACAGACGCATTTCAGAAATACAAATCACTTTTGCCATTTCAAACAAAGGAGACACTACAATTTTAATTATTGAAAACTACTGTCTGTCTGTCTGTCTGTCTGTCTGTCTGTCTGTCTGTCTGTCTGTCTGTCTGTCTGTCTGTCTGTCTGTCTGTCTGTCTGTCTCTCTGTCTGTCTGTCTGTCTGTCTGTCTGTCTGTCTGTTAGCAGGATCACTCCAAAAGTTCGTGATAGATTTGAATGAAATGTTTTGGAGGGGTGGGGTGTGGCACAATGAACAATCCATTAGATTTTGGTGGTGATCATGATCCAGATTCAGGAATATTTTTATGGATTCTGATCAGCCTGAGCATCAAGACCACAGGGTATAACACATGCGTAGTGTAACTGATGACGTGTTGATGACGCGTGACCCCGCCTCCTTCTGAGAGCAGAGAGATACGTGTGTGGAGGTGTGGCGAGACATCGAGGTGCGGGAGCTGCTGTCCATCCGCAGTGAGAAAGAACAAAGCGGTAGATGACGGGATGAGAGACGATGTAGTGTAACGTTATACAGACATAACAAGGCTGCTGAATGAGAGAGGCATCCGCCGATACGTTACATGGAAACACACCGTGTTAATAAGAAGCCGACCACCTCACGGTACCGCCAGCTGGGAGCTGGGATCTGTTTTTGAAGTCATGCGTTGGCGGAGGTCTGCGCTCTCCGAGTGCAATGCTAGTTGATACTGGTTTCATCATTATCATATATATTTCACCAAAAAGGAGAGTTACTATCAACACCAAAAAGATCACATCACGTATCCATTCACAATGAGAGGGAGGTTATCCCGTTACACTTGTCAGAAGCTTTTCAAATGCAACTACTCACACAAAGATCCATCCAAATCACTGTACATGTGGTCAGAAGTTACAACCCTGTTCTGCTTCTCATAGCAGAAATTCATTCAATTCTTTTATCGTATTTCATCCATATCATTTGGGAGACAGACGTCATGTTATCACACACAAACACATGGTCATTATACAATACATGTCTCTTGTCCTGTCACTGTCAATTTCTGCAATTACCCTGGTCTCTAAACTTGCTCCATTGGGATTATATACATATTAACTGCACAGTGCAGTTAAGTGTCATTAATTAGCAGACCGGAAACAGGTGAGTCTCTGCTGGGCAGAGATCAGCTAACGTCACAACTTCAGCACTTTGTTCAGCAGCTGATAAAACTAATGAGATGGAGTCAGAACTTCCCCGCACAGCAATTAAAAAGTAGTTGGACAGCAAGTGGAATGAGTACGGGAGCAAGGAGCCAACTCTCCTGTTGAGGTTTGAACAGCCGCAGAGAGGTCATGTTCAGAGACTAAAGGTGAGAATCCCCAGAGAGCTCCCAGTGCCCTGCAGCTGGAAACACAACTGGATTTAAAGTTGTCAGCTGAGTACATTTTAGTTGTTACTTCAATTCTAAAGCAATAAAACCAGTGAAATCCTGTCCAACATTCAAACAGGTTTAAATGACTTTTTAGATTTTTCCATTTGGAGAACATTGTTTGATAGAATGTCACAATAATTACGTTATCAACTTATCGTACGATAAATGAACATGACCTCAATCATTTTTTATGTTATTAACTTATCGTACGATAAATGGACATGACTGCGATCATTTTTATGTTAGTGACTTATCGTACGATTTATGAACATGACCTTGATAATAATTATGTTATCAACTTATCGTACGATTTATGAACATGACCTTGATAATAATTATGTTATCAACTTATCGTACGATACATGGACATGACCTTGATAATAATTATGTTATCAACTTATCGTATGATACATGGACATGACTGAAATTGCAATTTTTACATTGCAATTTCATACTTGCACATGAAGGAGGCTAAATAATGCTCAAAAGTTACGCTAAATTTAGGCAAGGCCCATCTTCTGCAGTGTGTAGTGTGCGCGCATGCATGTGAGAGGTGGAGCGAGTGAGAACGAGCGCAGTGTGTGAGAAGCGTAAGAAGTTACGAACAGTACTTTTAAGTTACATTTTGAACAGATACACAATGTGTGATTAATTTGTGTCATTTGTTTTATTTGATGTTTTATCTATTTAGGATATTTTAATATTTGTATCACATTCCAATTCCAAAGACTAAATATCTTTCAGAATTTAAAGTTATTGCTCTTTGAAAGGGTGTGCTTGCATTATTATTATGCTATCATATAATCATTATTTCAGTGGCATAAAATGGTCTTAAAATGATAAGAATATAATTTATCGCATTTATTTCTGGGACAATATATCATCCAACAAAATGAGTGACCGTGACAGGCCCAACTAGAGACACATGCTCTTGGTTCACAACATACTTTCATGCAGTGAACATCCACATTCAGTAGCGGTCCAGTAAAACTACAATCCTGATCTACTGGCACATTTAAACTCAAAATCAATCATGTGGTAAATAGTTGTTTACCATAAAAAGTATTATTCCCATTAAGAACTTTTAAACAGAGCTGGGACAAAGTTAGATTCCTGACTGGACTGGAGGAGCCTCGAGTCCACACCTCTGCCTCATATTTTAAACTGCACTGACATTACATTCTGATTGTATACAGATGTTTTGTTTGTGCTTAATGGAACAAAGCTACTTCAGCCGGCCCACCCAGGATAATGTGCTCTGCAAATGAAAATGTAGCACTGTGATTAAGAGCCAAATGTTAAGTTAAAATGGCAATGAAAGTTAGCACATTAGTAATTATAAATGAGGGTTTTAATTCAGTAAACTCATCATTTACATCCTTAATTAGTTGCCCTTTGGTGAGAGCTGTTGAAGGATGGCAGAGTTATTTATTCACTCTCCACAGCAACATTTTCACATTGAACAGGGTAACCTTTCAGGCACACAGCTGATTCCAGCAGCAGTGCTCCCCTCCTTTAACCGACGGAGCATATTGATAAATGAGAAAGTCTTGCAATATGAAATGGCATTGATCACTTCTGACAGTAAGTGAAATACATGGAGAGGGAAAGTGACAAAACAGAGAGCTTAGCTGAACTTTTCATCTTGATTTGCATTAAAGAGCAGAACTTTTGCACACCTGTCGGACGACAGGTGACCTCAGGTCAACAAAATAGAGCAAAACGGCTCCGGCACACGGTCCTGTTTACTTGCAGTCAGATCATTTTAATTAGAACAACGTTTCGGTACACAGACCTTCATCAGGTTGTTTCATCTTGTTTTGCATAAAAGCATACACATAAATAATAATAGACAAGATACTGTTAACAATAAGTAATCCAATATCCACACCAGTATGAATACATACTGTACTGACTGTCCACATTCATGAGCGAGTGGCCACATTGCAAGACTAGTAACCCGGGGCAGCAGCCTCCTGCAAGTCACATACAATCTCTCTGTAGAGTTAAACGGTGTATTGTTTTGTGCAGCTGTCAACCGACCTCGTATAATGAAGAAGAGACCTGAGATGCTTTCCTGCAACAGGCAGGTCGTCTATGTTAAGAGAGCAGATTAGGTTGGCAATCTAAATGCAAACGCATGCCTGAAAATAACACAGTGAGTAACTAAGTGACACGAGAGGGTGGAACTGAGTACAACTGAACGCTGAATAAGACATTTTTAGGCGACTAAAATGTTAAAATTAACTTAAATGAAGTGAAAACACACTGTGAAAGGGTTAAAGTTCCAAGACGAAAACACGGACAACTCCCAGACCGGACAACACCGTGGTAGCGACCTGTCACTCACAAGGTAGCCCCGCCCTAAAGCATCCCCTGCTTTATGGTCTATTTGACTCTAAATGGGACCATCATTTACTAAATGAACATCATGCTGTATTGAAGAAGACTTGAAACTAGAGATTGCGACCATAAACTCATGTTTTCAATGTTTACTGAGGTAATAAATCAAGAGAGAAGTAGGCTCATTTTCTATCAGACTTCTATACAATCAGACTTCTTTTAGCAACCAGAGGAGTCACCTCCTGCTGGCTGTTAGAAAGAATGCACGTTAAGGACCTTCCGCATTGGCTTCACTTTTCAGACCCGGAGGTTGCCCACTGGTAGAGACGCAGGTAGGAACCTGGTCCCAATAAAAGTGCAGATTATAGAAAGCCCCAGCCAATGTTTGGGCTTCATGATTGATAAATGAATTGATTATCAAAATAGCTGATTAATAGAGAGTTACGAGAGAGACTTTATCTTCATCCATCTGAATATAGTGTAGTACAGTACATACAGGAAGGATATTGCATTGCTCCTGGTCTCCGGTAAGGACCAGGAGCAGAATGAAAGAATGAATGATGCAACATCCAGTGAGAGCGAGGCAACGTTCAGACTACATGTTAGGTGCAAGGTACAAAAACAAGACACAAAACAAGGTGCAAACATGTAGTGCAACACACAGGACAAGTGAATAAGTGTAAATATTAGGGCTATCCTACGACTAAAGAAATTCTCAGTCCACTAACACTCTCACGATTTTGACGATTAATCGCTTAGTTCAGTAGTTCTCAAACTTTTTACACCACATAACACCTCAGAAAATATCTGACTCTCCAAGTACCACCATTATGACCAGGGGTGGGCAATTATTTTTCCTGGGGGGCCACATGAGAAACCCAGATTGTTTCCGGGGGCCAAACAAATTCTGTCAGATGTAACCTCTATTTTATCACTAGATTAATTTATAAAAAACATACTGCACACTTATTTATCAGCATTTATTCTACTGAAAATCACTCCAAACAGCAGATTATTAATAAAACAACATTATATGCAGGAGTACATTATATGAACCGTACAGGACTGACTGTTTTGGGTAGTAATGTTTCCATTAACAAAACTTAATAGAACAGAGAATCCCCCAGCATGCCACAATATAAAAACATGCACTGCAGGTCCAAAAAGCAGGGAGGGTAGCCTACTGGACACAACACTGTACTGTACTTTGTTATTGTCATCCATAGTGGTTCTTTGCATAAAAACACTAGTTTGAGAACCAGTGGCTTAGTTGATTTAATCGACAGATCTGTGAAACTGAGTTTCTCCACAAAGAATCACACAAACGCACTTTAAATCTTGTGTTTACCAGAGATGTGCTCACAGGTTTCTTGGAAATAGGTCATTCAGCATGAAACAGCATAAAAAATGACTAATTCACTAAAGAAATCTTAGTCAACTAACAGAGAACAACAGATTAGTCGACAAATCGACTAAAAGGGGCAGCCCTAAAATATAAATGAGAGTAAAGTATAAGAAGTGTAGCAGCAGTTTGTGGGGTCCCTGAGCATATTCACAGTATGTATACAGGTTATTCATTGACTAATCATTTCAGCACTAACATGGATGTAGAATCTGTGACCAAGTGTTTCTTATCTTGCAGAAGTCTAACTCCAAAGACAGGTATTGCAAATAGGGCTGGGGTTGTCGTCTAATAATCAGGTTCATCTTGTATTTGAGCCAATACAGTAATAGAACATTGATTCACTATGGTGATATCTGTCTTTCTAAATGTACACACGCACGCACGCACGCACGCACACAGACAGACAGACAGACAGACAGACAGACAGACAGAACAAGAGAGAGAGAGAGAGAGAGAGAGAGAGAGAGAGAGAAAGAGAGAGGGAGATGGGGAGGGAGAGGGAGAGGGAGAGAGAGAGAAAGAGAGAGAGGGAGAGAGAGACAGAAAGAGGGAGAGAGAGAGAGGGAGAGAGAGAGAGAAAGAGAGAGGGAGAGAGGACTGAGGCCCAGTGGGGGATGTGATTACCTTTGCCTCCCGTCCCCTGGCCTCCAGGTTTATTGTAGAGGTAGATATCACCGTCAGCCAAGTCACTGCTCAGATGAAAGTAGTGCTGCAGACAGAACAGCAGAGCAAATCAGCCCCAGGAAGCTCAAACCACACAAGTCAGCATTTATTTCATACATCACAATGAGACTTGTCAAAATGATTTTAGTCTCTGCCACAGTTTTGCAGAGCTGGGAGCCTCCCATATCTCCCATTTATTCATTCTTAATCCAGATCGCGTTAAACAGAGCCGTTTGTAGCGCATACAGTATGTCAAACCGTCATCTATCGGTTCAGGGAAGCACTTTTGATTTGCAATGAGGCAATGACTTATTTTTACAAGTCAACAACTCATTCAAAATAGTTGGAGGACTTAAAGAAGTCATATACTTTGGTTACTTTGGTTTTTTATCACCCAGACTTGTTCACTACTGCTAAGTCATTGAGCATGCAGCAATAGTTTCTAGGATTATGTTTTGAGTTCGAGCTATCACAAATCCTCTTGTGATGATTAGATTGCTGCTGAATGTTCTTTCTTTATTTAACAAATCACTGTAGTGGTGCCTAATGCCTAGCTAGGGTAGGTAAACTGGGTGGGTAGGTGGGTTTTTTAGAGACAGTAGTTTCCATCAACTGGTTTGGAACTCGGCTACCACGTGGTTTGGTCAGAAATTGGCGCAATAGGCTACACATACACGAGGCTGTAATCCACCAGTAAACAGAGGAGGAAAAGTAGAGGTTGCAAACCGGAAACAAAACAAGTGGGCATGGCCGGCTAACCATCTACGAGGGATAAATGGAGAGAGGTCTTCAGGAAACTCTTTCAATTGGTTCAAGTTTTAATTGTTCTTTCATGTCGGCTGGTATCGGCCACGTTTCACGTTGTCCGGAGACAAAGACGATCATTCGCCTGTTATGGGAATATCCGGGAAGACGCTGATCAGTCACGCGAGCTACATGTTCGCTACGGCAGAATTTATTTGGCAAAAGTGTTTCCATAACCCGTTCAGTGTGTCAACTCTTTTACTGACAAAGGCAAAAAGCACCTGTGTGTATGTGTGGGTGTGTTTGTGTGTAAGCATGTTTGTGGGTATTATTATGTATTACATTATCTGTGTGGATGTATGTGGGCGTGTATATGTATTGTACATGTGTGTCTTATATGTGTATATGTTATGGTATTTGTTTGGGGATTGATCAGTTCATGACATGTCAGTCCCATGGTGCATCTAGATCGGTGGCCAGGGGGAGCTTTGGCCATTTGACATGATCCCCAGATATGTATGTATCATATGTATATGTTATATGTTATATGTTGTATGTTGTATATATTATTTGTCTCAATAAAAAAAAAACACTTCAAGCGAGCGTAAAAACTTTTTGTTTTTCACAGTTGAGGAAGTTTTATCAAATGTTGTCATTTCCATACAGCTTTTCTAATGGGATACTTCAAAATGTGCATATACTAAATGGAAACACGACTACTGAGGACATTAGCTCATAGCTTAGCACAGGAAACCACAACTTCACTTTTTCTTTTTCTTAACGGGGGGGCAACCCAGTCTCCTTAAAAAAAAAAAAAAAAGAGCCTGTAGCAGAGTCAGTTATATCGTTTAGTTCATTTAAGAATGTGGCGATAAATATAAGAATAATTTATGTTTTAATGAAATATGTTTTGTTAACGTTAATATAATTAAGAACATACACGTACGAATATAGGCCATGTCTAAAAGGATCTGGCTAACATTTCCACAGTGGAACCTTTGTGCTACAGTGGGGTTGGGTCATTATTACTGCATGAGGAGCGCTCCCCTGCCAGCTGGCTGCAATAAAGGTTGATGTTTAAGTTACGCTGGTGTAGCCTACAGTGATGTTCAATGAATACTGACCCCACTGACACACTGACAGCTGTTGTTGCCTGTTGGGCTGCAGTTTGCCATGTTATGATTGGAGCATATTCTTTATGCTAAATGCAAAGTACAAGTACAAGTACAAGTACAAGTACTTACATTTGGGTACTTACGTATACCGAGTACCGATACAAGCCAAAAGACCCTCGTTAACAGCCAGCTGGAGGGTGTGAGCGACACACAGCAGGCTGGGGAGTACCGCATACGAGGCGGTGCGCCGCTACCGGCTCTAGGTCGGCTTGGAAAGGCTCGGGGGGAAGGTGGCTTGCAACTGCAGCTTTACAGCACTTCCGGCCCGGACCTCACCGCACCGTGACGGAACTCCCTGCTCCCGGTGCGACTGTCGACCGGGGCGGACTATCCTCAGTGCGCCCCAACCGCGTCGTGCCGCGGCCCACGTAAAAGGCGCCAGGGGTCTGCGGCGATGTCAGCAACCCACCCGACCCGCCTTGAAACACGGACCAAGGAGTCTAACACACGCGAGAGTCAGAGGGAGCAAGCAAAACTCTGTGGTGCAATGAAAGTGAGGGCCGGTGCGTGCCGGCTGAGGTGGGATCCCGGCCCAGCGGGGTCGGACGCACCACCGGCCCGTCATGCCCGCACCATCGGGGAGGTGGAGCGTGAGGACCCGAAAGATGGTGACGAGAGGTTAACGTAGCGCTGCTGTAAAGTGGTATCGGTGCCGTTGTATCGGAGCCGCTTTGCGAGTACGAGTACATGAGGACAGTATCGGACCCGATACCCGATACTGGTATCGGTGCATCCCTAGTTGTTAATTGATTTCCAATAATAAATATATACATACATTTGCATAAAGCAGCATATTTGTCCACTCCCATGTTGATAAGAGGATTAAATACTTGACAAATCTCCCTTTAAGGTACATTTTGAACAGATGTGTGATTAATTTGCAATTAATGGTGATCAACTATCGACAATCATGAGATTAATCACAATTAAATATTTGAATTTATTGCCAGCCCTATTAATAACATTAAGTTGGTCTTGATTGTACCTTGAAGTGGTGCGCTGTGTTGCTGTCGGTGTACTTGGGTACATGCAGGAAGATGAGGAGGTTCTGCCTGAGGTAGTGAGCCACAGCGGGCAGCCAGGGAAGACAGTACTGGGGGAGGCTGAAGGTCATCACTTCAGTGGCTGGAGACCCTGATGGCTGGATGAACTGAACAGACAACATCTTGTGAAGGCTTTTATCCAAAGACATTTTCAGCAGCAAATGTTTCCTAGTTGTCCCGGTGGGAATAAAATCCATTATTCTGCAAGTGTACACAGGTTCATGTACACACAACTACAGACCAGACACAAATAACACAAAGATTGTTTTGAAAAATTTAAAGTGCTTTTACCCCCCCAATTTCTTCTACAAAAATGAGTCAACGAGCAATTTACCTCTACATCAGCTGGTGTCAGCTTGCAGTTCCTGACAAGCATGACGGTGATGATGTCCAAGGTGGTCTCATCCAGGCGCTTGCGCAGCACCTTGACCAGCTCGTCTGTGATCTCTGGACCTGAACAAAAAGTGAATAAACATCTCTGTATCACCCTCATGCTGCACGTACACAAACGTTCCGGCTAACGTATTACAAATGTGATGGCATTTTGGTTATTAAATGTCTTAGTATGTTTCAAACAAAGTGCTTGTTGGATCATCTAACAGCATCAGAAACACCCTTCCCCACTGGCACGATCAGAAACAGACAATCCACTTTACGGAGTAGCTGGCCAGATGTGCAAAGGTGTGAAATGGTAGATGGTCATATCATGGCAGTTGGTCAGTATTCAATGGTGCAGTTGAAAATTTGAGGAAAAAAGCTAGTAAGTAGAGTTCAGTTTTTTCAAACTTCCTTTGGTTTCAAGTGTGATGCTTTTATTATGGCTTATCATGAGAATTCTGACATTCCCCACCATTCAAATGCATTTTGGGCAAATGCTGAAAAAGGTGTTAATCCATCAGGCCAAAGTTGAGTCTGTAGGTCAAGATGAGTCCATACACACAGGCTGGTCAATTTAAAAAGGTCCAGTGTGTAGGATCTGGCGGTATCTAGTGGTAAGGCGAGGACGCGGAAACGTGAATGGTCCTCTCTAGAGCCATCTGGAGCAGAGCCAGTGTGTAGTGTTTGTGTAGGTGGGAAGTGAGTGGTGAAGCAAGAGAGAGAGCGGTGGCGATGGGAGCAGGTAACGTTATCGACTCTGACTCAAGCAGGAAAAGTTAACAGAGTTTGGTTTGTCCGCTCTGGGCTACTGTAGAAACATGGCGGTGCAACATAGCGGACTCCATGTGGAGGACCTGCTCCCTATGTAGATATGAAGGGCTCAATCTAAGGTAACAGAAACACCACGATTCTTATTATCAAGTGACTATACACCGAAGAAAACACATTTAATATTATATTCCATTTCTGCCAATAGATCCCCCTAATTGTTACACAATGGTCCCTTAAGTCAAAAAAATAAATTCATGAAAAAACTCAAGGTCCACTCCTCAGTATTGTATAGAGCTTTCAACTGCATCTCACAGCCTTCCTTAGCGGAGTTTTCTCTGTTGTTATGGAGACAGCTCATTTGTTGTCATGACATGACTCAAATATGACGACGAAGCTATGTCCATTTCAACAGAGCAAATTCCATCCAGAGAAAGCTCCGGAAAAAAGCTAGGAAATGGAGCTTCATTTCCTCCTCAAGGTCAAGAATGATCGTCAATGCTCAATTATGAAACAACTCCTTAAATGTTCTTACCACTGTGCACACTGTTAGGATTATGTATTTGACTTATTAATGCTTCAACATATCAAGTGCTGTGTATTCAACTTCAATATTTTCTTCTGCTGACAAGAGACCTTGATGGTGTACTTTACAAAAACACACACATTCACACGTCAAGGATGGTGGTGTTACAAAATGAAGAAGTTCATAGCACAGTGAGCGGAGGGAGCAGACGAGGATTTTAATGAGTTGTGCTTTTGAGAAAGTGCTGATGTAATCCTAGCCTGCCTGAAACAGGAAGATATTCCCAGTGCAACAGTGCCATCAAGGCAGCCACAGGAGCAACAGCAGCCTGATCCAGCAAATCTGAACAAAAGGAGGACTCAAACTAGTTTTATTAAAAGGCCCACATATGACATTTATTATTAGGTTGAGGTCAACGGCAGCAAAGCAAAGCAACATAAGGTCAGAAATTGTCAGTAATATAACAAAACATAAAACATTCAACAGCCTATTATACAATTTAACTAAAACTACACACTTTTCAAGACAGCATGAGGGCTTGACTGTAACCAGAGACTTGAGCCTGGGCAGAGCCCAGAGTTACTGATCCAGGTGTTCATCGGTCGAGCAGCTGCTGTACGAGCACATGCTGTAGGTTTAGTGCTCGACTGCAGGAGAGGGAATATCTGTTCCTCACTCAATCTTCTATTCTCCTCATCAACTTCCCTTTTCTTTGCAAACCTCGAGTTCGTCATCTTGCAACTAGCAATATTGTTCGTATCAGCATGTCAGTGATTTACAGTGGCAACTTGTTGTCATGGTAATGACCCTTCTTGTGATTGTGACTGGAGTGATCAATGCACACAGGAACTGACAATGACTAATTCTTTACTGTATGGAGAGAGTAGACTATGATGACGGACTGGAAGGACCACGGACCATAACAAGATATTTTCTGAATAATTAGCTGATCCTGTTTACTTTGAACTCTTTTTTGTGCTGTCTGGATGCCACGAGAACCCATGCCAAAATGTGACTACTTGTTTTTCTACAGTACTGTAGGTACCATAGGCACGAGAGGGCTCGAGACTAACGGCGTCTAAATACAAAAGGACGCATTAAATTCACTATCTATGCATCCAGGGGACACGCCTTATTTTTTCCTTGATAATGCTACATGGTGAACAACAAATCCGTGTTGAAATCTGCAGGACGAGAGCTACTTCACGTTAGTTGTTAGCAGCATGTGGGCAGCACAGTCCTGTTTGGCTAAATAATGGAGCTAACAGCTAATATAAACGGAGGTTCCATTGAGTTTCATGTGATGTGTTCAAGCTCCATCAGTAAAAATGAGTATTAGATAGAAGGAAGGTAAATTGTAACATTACCGTGATGTTCTTGTAAATTTAAAATTTCCGGTGAAACTCAGTCAAAAATCAGTTGTTTGAAGGAGATGTCTTCACATTAATATAAAAAAGATAATATAGAGAATATAGGCAGTATACGCTTACAAGTGTTCTCATCTGCCGTGAAATGAAGGAAGAAGAAGAACGTCGTAACAGCACAGAAAAAAACAACAACACGAGACGTGAAAGATGGCAGCTGCTGCAGCGCTACCTCCGCCTCGACTCGTTGAGAAAACAAGTAGCAAGAGTCGGGTATGGAAGTACTTTGCGTTCGAGGAGGATTTACAAGGAGCAATAATAGATTTGTAAAAACCAGTATGCGGTGCAGTAACGGTGCCGTCGTACTTTTCTTTCCAAAGGAGGAAATACTTCCAATTTAGCACCTCAAAGACAGACATCCAGACAGTATTGTAGGTTTGAAATACTTGAAGGCTTCATGCCACTGTTCTGTTCTACAATGTTAATAGACGTTTCTTTTTATTTATTACTTAAAGGCTACATGCCTCTGTTCTTTGTAATGTTGAAATGTTTGAATAAAGGAGTGCGTGTTGAATTACATGGGATTTATTGTTTTTTTCCCGTGGTATTGAATTGGTATCGAGAATCGTGTAAATTCACTGGTATTGGTATCGACTACTAGATTTCTGGTACCGTGACATCCCTAGTAGGGAGTAGTGAATGAGTGAATGATTTCGGACACAGCCTATGTATCTGCGAGGTGTTTTTAAAGATTTACCTCTTCAGTCCGAAACTAAGGGGCTTGGAGAGCCACAGACGGTAGGGTAGTCAGACTGTATAAAGAGACCAACTACCACATTGTTGGTTTTTGTCATCATCATCCTTTAAACTCTAAAACATTGATATTGGCAGTGCAGTGTTATTTTACATTTATCTCAGTAAATCAAAAGAATAGCACACGTAACTGAAATGACTTGGACAAACTGCATACTCGTATCTAATAGGGATGTCACGAGAACCGATACTTTGGTAACAAGTTGACAGTACTATTTGACAGTACCGAAGGTAACATACGATGCTTGTCATCAGGGTCCGAAATGAACACTCTGAAGGCTTCTGTCCTCTGCGCGCACGCACGCACGCACAACAGCACGCACAACAGCACGCACAACAGCGCCATGAGATGTTGGGTTTGTTTACTTTTTCAGAGATCCTTTATTGATTTCTTCGAGAAGAGGATTCACTTGTGGGGGAAAAAACTGAACTGAAATACATTTCTATCTTTTGTTGTTTGTTGCTAAATCTCTGAAAAGTGGTGGAATTTTTTTTTTATTGTCATCAAAATATAACATTAGCTTTTTAAATACATATTTAATGGTCTAATGGTCTGTCAACATGTCAGTGAATTTAAACTACTGCTTGCAATCTGAGGATATATATATATAGTGTGTGTGAGTGCGTGTTCAGCCTCTGCTGTTTTCCTACAGTCATTGAGCTATACCTGAGGAATAAAGTCTCATCATTTTACTTTCTTTTTTTTTTTACCATGGTATCGAATTAGGTATCGAGAATCGTGGAAATTCACTGGTATTGGTATTGACTACTAGATTTCTGGTATGGTGACATCCCTAGTATGTATTTTGAATCTAATCTGGTACTCACAGCCCTCCTTTGCAGGATCTTGCTTTTCACAAAAGATGTCTAGAGAAACAGGTGACAAATGCCACGCTCGCTTACAACACAAGTGCAGCAGAGGATGTTAGCAAAACTGTCACCAACTCTGTCTGTTTTCCGCCCCCCTCGTCATCGTGCTGTCAGTGCAGTGGAGCAACATCAGTCCACAGCTTGTTCCACTGAGGAGCACCGAGTGCTGCTTCAGGCCTTCATTTGAGTTGACTGCCATCCAGCTCAAAAATGCCTCATCCAATAACACCACAAGCAACACGATTAGTCGAAGGCATTTAGGGAGTTATTGAGAACTGCTTTGCCATTCATGCATGATCTGCCTCACTCTTCTTTCTCCCTCTTCTACAGTCTTAGAGAGTAATGTTTGTTCACAAATTATCTACAGATAGAGGGAGGCCGTGTAAATACCACTGTGAAATGTCAATTTGTGAATTAATCACATGCAGAGCTACGGTAAGTACAGAAGTATTTCATCTTCATAAAGCTGTATTTTATCTATGCTACTGCCAACACCCCAATTTCCCCCTCAGTGATTAATAAACAATAGATTCTATAGTCGTGTAAGCGGCTGTGAGACTGTAATGCTGATTTTAAAGGAAACCAAATTGCATGATGGATCATCATAGTCCTCCTTGTACGGTAAATGAGACGTACTAAGATGCAACCTAGTGTGGGAACAATGAGGAAACAATCAGTGGATATTATGATAAATCTTCAGTACGATTGACAAAACTAAGCACAGTAATGAATGCACTTCCCGTTGCAACTACTGTATATCTCATTATCTTTAAAAAGGTTTTTTCCTGCCTGCTGGCTGATCAGCTTTGTGCTTTTAACGTCATTCCTTGCAGACTGAGTGTGTAGACTTTACACAAAACTGTTGGACTCAACCAGCTTCAGTTTGTGACTAAAAGGAGGATCTTCAGGCACGGCTCAAAAATGGAAACATTGTGGGTCCACTACTTTTCAGTTTTAGTTACCGCTAAAGCCACAGCGCAGTGGCACGTCATATGACACGCGTCAAGTGCCACAATCTCCAGAGTTATGGCTCTCCGGGCAATGTCTTTTTTTCCCCCATTGTGGGCCGTATAGCTCGGGATATTTCTCGACCTCTTCAACTAGTCTCTCCTCATCTACTCATCGACACTCGAGAGACAGGCCCTGTTCACACTTGGTATTAACATGCGTTTGCACATGCGTCTCCAGTGACCACTTGTGATCGGATCTCACTTCCCCGCTCTATATGCAAATAAACACGTAGTAAACACACGGTTAATACAGCAGACGTTGTGATGTAATATTACATGAATGTCAGTAGGAATATCCTTCATATTCATGAATTCTGACACATTGTATTAACATCAAAATAAAAGGTTATTGTACCGGGACCTCAGCTCAGCTTTTATTTTACTGGGATATTATCTGTGTATTCTGAATTAAGTCCCTGTATTCAGAAAGTGACCTCTCCTTTGGGCTTGCCTTTACATTGATTATCACGGGAACTCATTTTGTTCCACAATTTCCCCTTTTGATTTTTTTTTTATTCATTACAGCAGAAACCCCTTAAACTCAGTTCGCCTTCTGGCCTTGTGAACCAGATGTGTATTAGCTGATGTTAATACCCTAACCTTTTGGTTCCCACAGACAAATGTGTATAAAATCACTGCTCTTAGGATGCAGAGCAGAAAGGTGCAGATACCACTCGTGTGTGTGTGTGTGTGTGTCCGTTCTCCATGCTGCCTGAAATGCTCCACCATAATCATAATATTATTCTGAAGCTTAAGTAAAGATTCTTTTCTTTCATTTGGAACTTGAGTGAAATTTTCTTCCACACCACCCCTGATCCACTGACTCTCCTTAAGGCAACGCTGCCTTCTGCAAGAAATCACAAACTGGATTTTTAAAAATCAAACTATTTTAAAGTATGCGGATGACTCAGTGATTGTTAGTCTGCTTTAGGGCAATGAGAACAGCCATGGCCCTAAAATGCCTCATCCACACTGGGAACGTCAGGAGCACGTGGCGGCTGCGTCGTCGTGTCACGCGGCGACGGTGTGATTCACGCATGTTCTACAACCCTGTCCGGCACATATTTCAGAATAAAAGCCTCGTGTTTTGGAATTCTGTCCACAGAAAAAAACGCTTGAGGGCTTTTTTGAAATGAAAGCAGGAAGTGTTGATTTAAAAATAAGTCTTTACTTTTTTCATCTCCGTAACATTTTCTACAGATAGAGACATTGAAACTATAGTAATGTTGCTGATATGATGTTAATATACTGTCAAGATGTAGACTGTAGATCACTTTCCCTGTCTGTTGTTGCTGTGAACCACGCCGCTTGCGTAAAAAATAGACGAGACCTAGAATCTCTAGAAGAGACGCAGCTGTGGCAGTGTAGCTGCTCTAACCTGTTAACACGGTCGCCGAAATAAAAAACAATATGTAACGCAGCCGCCATGCGCTGCTGACGTTCCTGGTGTGGATGAGGCTTAATTGATGACTTTGTCAAATGGTGTGAGGAATCATATCTGCAACTTAACATATCAAAAACTTACGATATGATCATTGATTTTAGAAAACTTGCCTGTGAACCTGAAGTGACAACCATTAAGGGTCAAACTGTTGGACATGTGTAATCATATAAATACCTTGGGACTATCATTGACGCTACACTGAACTTTGAGGCAAATTGTGAAGCCGTACGCAAGAAGGGGCACCAGCGTCTGTTCTGCTGGAGGAAGCTGTCCTACTTCCACATCGGAAAAACAACGATGACGTTATTTTATCGTGCTTTTATTGAGTCTGTTTTATCCTTTTCTCTGGTGTCATGGTTTGGTAATATGCCTCTGAAAGACAGAAATAGGCTGAGTCAGATTGTTAAATGGTCCAGTCGGATGATTGGTGAGTCACAGCTGAGCCTAGAGTCTCTGTATACCGGGTAGTTACAGCCGATAGCCAGCGAGGTCTCTCATCCTCTGTCTGGTGAGTTCCAACCTCTCCCATCTGGTCGGAGGTTTAGGACCCAAGGTCTAGAACACAGTGCTACAGGAACAGCTTTGTTCCAGCTGCAATTGTTCATTTAAATAAGTCCTATAGCAACATCTGCACATACTTATGGAAAGTTTATCCTATTGTCGTTTTATTGTGTCTTTTGTCCTGATATTTCACTGTTTTTTTATATTGTTCTTGTGGCCTTCTTTTTGCTGGGTCCTGATCTCGGTAAGCCTTTGAGTACTCTTTGTCATGTTTTTGGTGTGTCTACTACGCCACCATTTCACCATGAATCACTTTTGCTAACATCAAAAATAGCAGTCATTATCAGCTCTTCATATTTCCCAGCTCTTACCTGCATTTCCCACTCCATGCACCTGCAGCAGGATGTGCTTGTCTACTTGTCCAACTGGCCGAGAGCCGTCCAGAGAAGACCTGGAGCCCTGAGGAAAGAGATACCAATGATGTCAACAATTTGGCACCGGCACTCTGACCACACCACTAATCCGGATTGAGAATGATTACGGACTGACCTTTGACAAACAAGCTTTCATTTAGTATGCTTCAGTGCAGTTTCATCTCTGTGCAGGGATTTGGCATCCTCATGTAACCCACAAAGGTGATCATGCATTCTAGCCAAGGCGTACCAAAATCCTGACCTACTCATGGTTATTCACTCATGAATCATTGCAAATACGAAGGTAAGCAGGTAAACACTGTAAATGTCTGTATCCATTTTAACCCCCTAGACCCGTGGGCAATCCTGACTGACTTTTACTGTCTTTCAGAAGCTGTAGCAGATTCTGGTATCTTATTAAACTGGAAAAACCTGAGGAATCCTTTGGTACCAACCAGGTCATACTAGCTTGTCGGGAAGGAGGCTAAATAACGCTCCAAAGTTAGGCAAAATTTGGGCGAGGAAAAACTGGCATGGCCATCTTTAAAGGGGTTCTTTCACCTCGGACCTCCAGATATGTAATGTAATGTAATAATGTAATATGTAATGTAAATGGGTTCTATGGGTACCCACGAGTCTCCCCTTTACAGATACACCCACTTTATGATAATCACATGCAGTTTGGGGCAGTATATGAAGTATGAATGCAGTATAAATGTGCTTATATACAATATCAGTTATGAAAATTGACATTGCTAGTCAAAAGGGGTGTATAGTGCACTTGTTCACTTACCATAAGTTCCTCGGGAAACAAGGGCTCTTGACTCCTAGCAAGCCCAATGGAGCGAGTCATGTGGAGGTTACCATCCATGTCGGAGTATTTTCCCGTTAGTGACGTTTCACAAAGTCTGGAAAGATAAACACAAGCAACACGTATGGAAATTGACGTCTTTGTGACTACACTTCTACCGCTACTACCGCTGCTGCTACTACTACTACTACTACTACTACTTTGTATCAAATGTCATCCACTGACTATCCTATCCTTATCTGTCTTATCGTTCTTGTCCCTTCCCAGTGTTTTCTATCTTTTCTATCTAAAAGCCACTCTCACTAATGTACTAAGTGTTGGAAAGTTGGTACACCAAAGAAGTGAATTAGAGCACTCAGTCAGAAAATTTCACCAAAGACTGATGATATCTTACAAGCCAAAGGCAGCATGACACGATTTGTTTGCTCAAGGAAAATGGTCAAAGTGTGACAAAGAACAGGTTCATATGGGCATTCATTCCTGCTGTCTACAGCTGGACGGCCCTTATAATATACAGAAGGCTGTTTCATAAATAAGCAGGGTTTATTGTGATAAGCCTGGCTTGAATGGGCTAACTAACCAGGATTGAGCTGTTTCATAAAGACAATATGAAGCTGATATTTGACTACAAGGCTACAGCCATTTACATATCATGAAACAGACATGCTTCTAAAGAAAATACAAGAGGGACAGACTGCCAATCTGGAGGTAATTAAACAGTATTTTCACCACATGAAAACTGCTATGTCAGTACTTAAGAACTACATGAACAAAAATACTGAATACTGTACAATACTACAAGTTCTACAATTAAAGTTGGTAATAATTGCAGCCAATGTCAAATTGTGATAAACATGATGTGTGCTGCAATTTGACTTTGACTTCTGTTCTCAGCTACTAAGGGACTTAGCTCAATCTCCATTCTGAAAGAGAATATCCTGAAAACAGACACAATTTACTAGTAAGGTTTGGAAGTAAGTGATAATGACCAACGAGGTGTCAGTTATCAAGAATTAATGGACGAAGGGGAAGTTGCAAAGTCCATTATTTCCTGATTGGACACCTCGATGGCATTATCACACTTATACCATGGTCCACTGCCGAAGAAAAGACCATTGATTTATATTTTCACAAACCATAACTCTGTTTCCCTGGCAACAACTGAGGGTTTGCTAACACCTGGCACAACCATTACCATCCCAAAAGGTTCTTACGCAGAGGAAACGTTTTTCACTACTCCAGTAAATAGGATGAACCTTCGCTACGACTTAGAGATATTTCTAGTCCACTCAGCTCATAGAACCAGCTCTGCTAGCTCAGCTATGAGCCAGAAAGCTAACGTCATGCTAGCATGATTCAAAGTCAATCAGACTGCGTACGGTTGAAAAAAGGCAAATATAATTTGACCTTGTGTTTAACAACAAGACTAGCTAGCTGTCCAGCCATGTCATTGTCCCCAATTCAATATCAGAGTTTCAGGAACAAATGAGAGACCACGTGTCGGCTGCAGTCTGACGTAGCGAGTTGAATAGTGAACGGGATGTGAGATGATCTCTGATGTGATACAACGTATCAGGAAGTTCAGAGAGGCAGTGAACGGACTTCTTGCAGTTCGTGTGTTTCAGTCTCCACTTTGTGGAGTTCAGAGGATGAGGCGCTGAAGGACTAACTTTCCATTGTTTTGTAGCCAGCGCATTCATTTAGAACGATGAACAAACAGTTTCACTGGAACCACTTAGTAGGTGTCCATTATCAGGAATTAATGGACATCCTGCAGCCAATCAGGATCGAGTATTCACCCAGACAATGGTATAACTGCTAATGTTGCTTTATGAAACAGCCCCATCATACATAACACATGCCAGTGCAACATGAAGTTAACTAAGACCAAGACCTGCATGGTCTCAGTTAACTTCCTTTCTTTGCTCCCTCTTCTCACTGCTCACTCCCACGATGAATCCCGTTGAGCCCAGTCTTGTTGAAGTTGTGAAATGATTTGTGAACTGTGTAAACAGGGACTGGGAGGATACAGAAGTGTTCCCTCCAACCTCGCAGTTAACAATGTGATATGGAAGCTCCACCATCTGGCTCGGGGCATCCAGAAATGACATTTACTCACAAAGGCTGTGTTTGACAGCAAGTTCAATTTCCTTTCTATCATATTGCTGCTTTAAGAACATCTGTGGGTACATGTTTCCTTCCAGCAGGCTGATGGAAAATGTTCTCAAAAGCTCTGAGGTAAAGGTTATAGTTGAGCTGTGTTGCAACAGCCCTCTCAAAGCCCTTGCATATCAAGGAGGGTTTATTAGATATTTTGTGTTCTTGAGTTTGGGTATCTGAATAGAAATGTGAACCCTAGTAGAGAAATATTGAAATCCAGTGAAGAAGTGAAAAAGCAAAGATTGAATAATGAGGAGAAAGTCGAACCTGAGGTAGAAGACTGATTTGGTGGTACGCTCCTGGTAGACAAACATGTTCTTCCTGTTGACCACACAGAAAGAGTTGAGCACAGAGCGCAGGGGCTGGATCGCTACGATAGGGAGACAAACAAACATATTGACAGATTCAGCAAAATGAATCTATTCGTTTGAAGAAGAGGATCATCACTATATTAACAATAGAATGGCACTCGGAGAGCGCAGACCTCCGCCAAGGTGTCTGACTTTAAAAACAGATCCCAGCTCCCAGCTGGTGGTGCCTTGAGGTGGTCGGCTTATTATTAACACGGTGTGTTTCCGTGTATGTAACGCATCGGCGGATGCCTCTCTCATTCAGCAGCCTTGTTATGTCTGTATAACGTTACACTACGTTGTCTCTTTGTTCTTTCTCACCGCGGACAGCCAGCAGCTCCCGCACCTCGATGCCTCGCCACACATCCACACACGTATCTCTCTGCTCTCAGAAGGAGGCGGGGTCACGCATCATCAACACGTCGTTAATATTCATGCTGATCGGTATTCTTAAAAATATTCCTGAATACAGATCATGATCCGGATCACCACCAAAATCTAATGGATTGTTCATTGTGCTACACCTCACCAAAACAATTGTATTCAAATCCATCACAAACTTTTGGAGTAATCCTGCTAACAGACAGACAGACAGACAGACAGACAGACAGACAGACAGACAGACAGACAGACAGACAGACAGACAGACAGACCAATCCCGGTGAAAACATAACCTCCTTCAAGGCCAAGTAACAAAACACAAGTGGTTAATTAATGTGAATGTGAGAATCATGTAGTGAAAATGTGACGTTGAGATAGCCCTAGTGTCCCCCAATATAAAGGAACATGGTCACTCACCCCTGGATACCCCCATGTTGGGTCCCATCTTGAGGCGTGGGTGAATGTGGATGATTGTGCTCCACACCACGTCACAGGCAAAGTGTCCAGGGATGAACTGCATGGTGGCTGCCAGGTAGTCTCTGGCCTGGTAGCTCTCTTCCGTGTTGTAGTCTGTGTGGTCAGGGACAAAAGTTATAAAAAACCAAACAAGGGTGAGGGCAGGTAAATATGAGACATCAGAAAAGATCCATCCATCCTTCCTTCCTTCCATCCTTCCATCCATCCATTATCTGTAACTGCTTATCCTATTCTGGGTCGCGGGGGGGAAGGGGAGGGGAGCCTGGAGCCGATCCCAGCTGACATTGGGTGAAGGCGGAGTACACCCTGGACAGGTCTCCAGACTATCACAGGACTGACACATAGAGACAGACAACCATTCACACTCACATTCACACCTACGGGACATTTAGAGTCAACTATGAACCTGCATGTCTTTGAACTGTGGGAGGAAACCTGAGAACCCGGAGAAAACCCACACTAACACAGGGAGAACATGCTAACTCCACATAGAAGGGTCCAAAGCTGGGTTTGAACTTGCGACCCTCTTGCTGTGAGGCCCATCAGAGAAAAGGTTCACCCAAATTACTCAAAGCTTCCTTCCTTTCACCTCCACTACCATGAATTGAGGTTCACACAGAAATCTCAAACACAGATGTAGGGATGGGCACTGAAACCCGGTATTAAACAAGCTAAATTATTAAAGACCGGAGTACTGATAAGCTCTGATGTTATCGGTTCTTTTAATCTGTACTTTTTAACGTTTGGGTGTAATTTATTATCACGCTGCAGCTCGGCTAATAGTGAATTTTTACAAACAAGCTAAAACCAAAGCTGTCTGTATGTAGTCGAGGTGTTTAGCTTAGTTTGCCACGGATCTGAAAAGTTCTGATGAATTCTGCTGGCTGAGACAGAACAGCCCATCCTCTCTACCTGCAGTACCTGCAGGCAGTGAATCCCATCAGCAGAGGGAGGAGGACACAGGACCGATTGATGTCTATGTTCTTCACTCTTCACAAGCTTGATTCATTTATTGTATTGACATTCTAGATTAGTTTCCAGTAAGATTGTTGAGTCTACATAGTGTTTTGCTGTTTAAACATTACTGCTGCTGCTCTAAAACAACACTGAGTTATATTAAAATATAAATAAATTATAATCCTGTTTTGAATTTAGTCTTTTTTAAAATAGTATATTAAAAAGCAATTATTTAGTTTTGAAAAAGAACCGATACGAGTATCAACAAAGAACCGAACCGTTAAGGAGTATCGATAAGAGTAGTAGTAGTATCCATAAAACCCTTCTGATGCCCATTCCTACACAGATAGTGGATGTTCTTCTGACTTACCATCGGAGGTGTTGAGCCTCTGCCTGTAGAGAGACTCGTTCTTCCAGATGTCTTCCTCACTCTCGGCCACCAGCAGAGAGTTACACACATGGCTGTCGTGCAGGTCCTGCAGCAGCATGCGCTACACATACGCACATACAAAGGAAGCATTTCACAAGCTACTACATACTGTATATAAGACCGTGCTGATGTATGTTCGTTAGTTGCAATATAGAGGCATTTACACCAGATCAGGTTTTAAGCCTATCTATAAGGAAAGAACTTTGGAAGGGTTTATGGGTAACAGACAAATGCTGAAATCTGAAATGAACTAAACTAAATGAAGCGAGTGGACAGAAGTCTGAACTGGTGTTCATGTTCATTCATGTACGGTATTCCTGCTGCAGTAGCTACCTGGTTGACTATTCTGCAGATTTCCCCGATCTTCCTGACCACCATCTGATGCAGGTGTAAGTATTCAGGCAGCTCCTGCTCTTCTTTCTTCTCCAACTCCTCAGCACTGACCTCTCTGCCTTCTGTGAAGCACCTGCAGAGACATGACAGATCTTGAGACATCCAGTAACCGGCTGTGATCAAGCATGTGAGAATCCGTCCAAGGGGAATTGTGCTGAAAGCTTGACTGGGAACTAAAGGGCGGGTCCATCTGCGTTCTTTTCCGTTTTTTTCAAATAGAAACGCCCACTCAGCCGTTATAACCGCGATAAGCAGTGGCATAGGTAACCAAAGTAATCTAATCAATAAGGTTATGAATAATGTGAACGCTAGCACTAGCTGAATGAGCTGTGCTAAGTTTGGAAATAACTGAAAGGGTTAGTTCAGATTTTTTGAAGTGGGGGTGTATGTCTACTGCCGTGTTCTGTGAGGTAAAATGACTGTTTTTGTGGCTCTAGTCTGGC